>JACEFZ010019234.1:0-74634 GCA_014155875.1 Cepaea nemoralis
GTTTCGCTATCTCTCATGATCACCAGAGTCGTGGATCAGCTCTGTGTTCTTGTGTCGACCATATCACGTGGCCAATCGCTCCAGATTTTTACTTCTCTGCCTTCCCCTTGTTCTTTTCCCCTCGATCTTGCTAGTTATCACCAAGTTCTCCAATTCATGTCTTCTCACAACTTGTCCAAAAACATGTGCATGTAATGATGATTAAATGGTATAGTGGTGACAATAATCATGACTAAATGGTATAGTCGTTTTAGAAACTATGAGTAAAGGGTATAGCTGTGTCAGAAACCATAACTAAATGGTATACTTCTGTAAGTAGTGACGACTAAATGGTATAGTTGTGTAAGTAGTGATGACTAAATGGTATAGTTGTGCAAGTAATGATGATTAAATAGTATTATTTTGTCAGAAAAATATGATTAAATGGTATCTTTTGTGTTAGTAATGACGACTAAATTATATAGCTGTTTAAGTAATGGTGACTAAATGGTATAGTTGTGTAAGTAATGATGACAAATGGCATAGTTGTGTAAGTAATGGTGAATAAATGGTATGGTTGTGTAACTAATGAATTGAATTGAGTTGATATTTATTTTCAAAGGGTAACAAGATGCCATGAGATGGATACGAGAAATAGGGCAAATGTGTCGAACGTAGAAACTATTTAGATGCCACTAAGACACACAGTGAAAAAATGCAATCTAATACCGGCGGAATGAGTGGGCGGAGTTAACGTGGTCACCTGACCGCGCCAGGCTGAGAACGAAAAACCTTGTTGGTAGCCAGACAGCGCCGAGATGTGGACAGAGAAGGTTCGATTGAGAGCCATCGAGAACAATCGGAAATAACCAGCAACGATAAGGTCATATGAGACGCACTTCAAGTTTAATTATTGTTCCCTTTGTGGAAGTTGGCGATCTTGAAGCAACACACTGAAGCTGACGCCTGACGATTGGCTGCAAACGCCGACAAGCGGTAACGGGTCAGTTGACACTGTTTGATAACACTCGACCAAAATAGCAGGCTGAGACACGCCGTGACAAGGACGTGTTAGGTACAGGTCATGTGCGTGAGTAGAAGTATAATTGTTAAGTAGGTTATCAAGTGAGTGTTACAACAGTAAGATCTACAATATGCATCAACCATAGTCTCTCATGACGATTAGATTAACCATGAATTATGTTTGTAGGCAGTGGGTGTGCTGGTCATACACAGAACGCGACAACGGCAGGAAGCCGGCGGTGTACGACAGCCACGTGTGATTACTGTTCTGCAATAACGTGTGTTGACTAAGGACGCAAGAGACTTTTGTGGGTTGTGTGCATAGTGGATCTGTAAAGTGTCAAGTGTTTGTACGAGCCTATACAAAGAAGACACCCTGGACAAGTCCCAAGATTTCTGACACTTGACATCATGTCTACACTTTGTGCTTGAAGCGTGATTCCGACACTTACCATCGACCTAGGCCCATGGCACAAGACTACATAGACTGAAGACTACATAGACACGTGAGATAGATGCACGGTAATGGTAACTAGATGCACTCGTGGTGTTGTGTGTTAGCAATGGCTGCTAAATATAACATTTAAATACGGTGCAGTTGTATGAACAGCACATAACCTGAATTTATGATCGACCACGCTTATCGACATGACACATGCTGCTGCTGATGGTGATGATACTGATACTTACACGTAAAATGAAATTCGCAGCTTCCGTAATAAAATATGTATATATTACAATCTGCGAGGTGGTAATGTGAATTTTCTACCCGTATGTGAGAAACTCGGCAATGTGAATGTTCTACCCATATGTGAGTATGTGTGTGGAAATGTGGTTTCTGAGATAAATGCAAAGAAAACCATGGACAGAGAAAAACCAATGACAAAGTCTTACAAGAAACAAATTAAAACCGTAAACTGATTAGAGACATTAGAAGTAGACAGTATCAATTGTTTTGGACACGTTATGAGAAGAAATAAATTGGAGAACTTGGTGACAACTGGAAGATCGAGGGGAAGAGAACAAGGGAAAGGCAGAGAAGTAAATACCTGGATGGCTTGGCCACGTGGAGTGGTCGAAACAAGAACACAGATCTGATCCACGACTCTAGTAATCGTGTGAGATGACGAACAATGACCGCCCAAGCTTATCGACATGGCACATGATGATGATGATACTTAATAAAATAGATCATTCGATCCATGTTATTCTTAGGATCAAGTTAGTGGCATTCTGTGGTGTCCATATTTCCTGCTTTCGACTAAGATATGGCTGTATTATTTTGGTGGGAGTTGCTGCCTGGTCAATGGCCAGCATGCTTGGCTTCTGACTCCGTGGTGAAATATTAGATTCCACATGGATACGGTTGTTGGGTGGACCCACCCTACAGTGGGAACCGACAGATGTTGTGGGACGAAATACCGGTCGGCGGAATATTGACCACATTATCCAAATAAATGCAGATTGTGAATTAGAATTAGCACACGTAAAACAGAGGTAATGACTATAACTAAAGAAGAAAAAGCAACAACGATTCACCTAAACAAAGATCCCTTGAAAAAAGGAAAGAGTTTCAAGTACCTAGGAAATATAATATCATCAAATGGCAAATCAGAAGACGAGATCGAAAATAGATGCAATAAGGCAAACCAACTCATTGGACAAATGGCACCAATACTAAAGAACAAACATGTATCAATAACTGCTAAGAAAGCACTTTACAACATAATCTTCCTACCAACTCTATGTTACCAATGTCAAACCTGGACAATGACAGACAAATAGAAAAGAAAAATCACAACATCAGACATGAGATTCCTGAGAAGAATACTCAATGTATCAAGAAGAGATAAGATCAGAAAACTTCTTCTTCAAATCTTCTTCTTCTTCTTCTTCTTCTTCTTCTTCTTCTTCTTCTTCTTCTTCTTCTTCTTCTTCTTCTTCTTCTTCTTCTTCTTCTTCTTCTTCTTCTTCTTCTTCTTCTGCTTCTTCTTCTTCTTCTGCTTCTTCTTCTTCTTCTTCTTCTTCTTCTTCTTCTTCTTCTTCTTCTTCTTCTTCTTCTTCTTCTTCTTCTTCTTCTTCTTCTTCTTCTTCTTCTTCTTCTTCTTCTTCTTCTTCTTCTTCTTCTTCTTCTTCTTCTTATTCTGCGGTCATCCGGAGTTGTTTTTTTTTTCGGACGTGATTGCGTTGCGTCTGTTTACAGCAGAGCTGAGTTCTTGCGCCGCTAGGCCGACAAATCCGACTTCTGCGGGCATTTGTTGACGGGTTAACCTTCCCTGGGAGATCAGAAATGAAGAAATCAGGACTAAAGTGGGGGTTATAGCTACACTAGATTTTATTAGAAGGCAGCAATTCAAATGGTTTGGCCATGCAAGTAGGTTACCAATTAACAGTATACCACAAGAAGCAATGATGTAAAGACCAGAGGGAAGAAGAGGAAGAGGCCGACCACGTAAAAGATGGACACAGGGAATAACATAGTCCATGGGAATATCGATACATGAAGCCCATAAGCGGGCACTCTTCCGCTGTTTATACTTTACCTCGACACCGCAAGGTACAAGAGGAACATGATGATATGAGATGAGGTGAGATGATAATACAGATTAGTGCATATAATTATGGATCTAGATCCTGTTTTTACATCTGTCCAAAGTTGTTTTGTTGCGTGAACTGCATTTCAGAGACAAAATGGCGTGGCTGGCTAGAAAACATCTAGAAACGGAATAACAATATCTAGAAAACTCGAGAGTTTGTAGGTGAACATCTGGTTTGGAAAGTGACTGCCATTTCCATAAAGGATGAACTGTATATTTCGAAGAGGACCTTTGTGGTGAAAACTGGGGGCGGCATTATGCACAGTGTGCCTGAGCGAGCCATTGTTTGTCGAGACTCCTGTCTTTTCCACTTTTCACATAGGGCAGTGTGTAGCATTTTGTGTGATATTCGCTGGCACAGGAACGGGGCATAATGGGGACAACCCGTTGCTGTGATATTGGAACAGCGACTAACTAACTAACTAACTAACTAACTAACTAACTAACTAACTAACTAACTAACTAACTAACTGACTGACTGACTGACTGACTGACTGCCTGACTGACTGACTGACTGACTGACTGACTGACTGACTAACATCCTGTACCCAGTAGGCAATGAGACGTGTCATCTATGTAGTCACGGGGCTGAATGTGTTTGAGCTTGAACTTCCGGTAAGCTGATGTCCGGATAGGGAGTTTAATCCTTACATCTGTCAGTCGGATTTAAACGGTGACTTCATGTTAAGAAAGCAACGAGGAACTACTGAGTGTAAACCTGCCAGAAGATTCACTCGGGTTGGGGGTTGATTAAAGGGCCTGCAAAGGACATGTAACATATATGATAATATCCATAGTCAGCCACTGTGGTTTAGTGATTAGTGAATACTGTTACACAATTGCTTTACGAGCCTGGCTTTGATGTTCAATCAATCATGTGCCATGCCAGAAAGCGCCGGCGGTCATGACTCGCCATTTCACTCGATCACCAGCGTCGTGGATCAGCTCAGTGTTCCTGTCTCGTCCATGCCATGTGGCCAAGCCATCCAGGTATTTTCCTCTCGGACTTCCTCTTGGTCTGTTCCCTTCGATCTTGCCAGTTGTCACTAAGTTCTCCAATCCATTTCTTCTCATAACATGTCCAAAACATTTTGACTGTCTACGTCTAATTTCTCTAATCAATATACGATTTTTATTTGTTTCCTGTAGTACTTGGTCATTGGTTTTTCTGTCTGTCCATGGTATTCTTTGCATTTTCCTCAGAAACCACATTTCTGCAGCCATCAGATGTTTTTCAGCTTGACTGCACATTGTCCAAGTTTCACATCCATACAAAAGAACAGGCTCCATGTATCCCCTCAACACTCTTTTTCTCGTTTCAGTTGACATCGTTTTATTGGTCAGAATGTTTTTCATCTTGCTAAAGGCTACTTTTGCCATGGCGATTCTTGTTCTAATCTCTTCAAGGCATCTCACATCAGATGTTATGACTGTTCCAAGATAATTGTACCGATTCATTTATTGAAGAATATTCCCATTTACTTGTATATTACATTGTGGCACTTCGTTCTTCCTAGTGACGACCATAACCTGTGTCTTCTTAAAATTTAGTTCCAACCCCAGCTGCTCACTGTGTACAACAACTGCGTCTACTAATTGTTGTAGATCTTCTGCATTCTCTGCAATTATTACTGTATCATCTGCATACCTAATGTTATTGATGTTTCGTCCTCCAATGCTGATTCCATCTTCTATCTTCTACATTCATGAAAATATTTTCACTATATAGGAAAAAAAGATCTGGAGACATTACACATCCTGCCTAACACCTCTCTTAATAGTTGATATTGTCCCACTTCATTATCAATCCTTATGGCAGCTTATTGTTTCCAATATATGTTTTTTATAAGTCTAATGTCTTTCCAATCAATTTGTAGATCTGCAGGCATATCTACCATGTTGACATATCTAACTGTATCAAAAGCCTTTGTGTAGTCAATAAAGCAAAGGTGTATATCCTTGTTTACTTCTATATCACGTTCAATAACTGTTCGCAGGATATATACACAACATTTACTGTACCGTTTCCTTCTACAAACCCTTATTGTTCTTCCCCTATTTCAGGTTGTATTTTCTTCCTCACTCTTTGCATGATAATTCGTAGCAAAATCTTTGTGATGTAGCTCATTATACTAATTGTTCTATGTTGATCACATTCCAAGGTTCCTGATTTCTTAGGGATTGCAATAAATACAGAGTTATATAATTCAGAAGGTATATCACCAGTATCAAATAATGTGTTCAGCACTCTGGTCACTCTATCTAGTTCAAATTCTTCTAAAGCTTTAATCATTTCTGTTGTGATGTTATCTGCACCGGGGGCCTTGCCAGCTTTCATATGCTTAAGAACATTTTGAACCTCCATCTCCAAAATTCGCGGTCCTTCATTATTAAATCTAATATCAAACTGTTCCTCTCTGTTATCATTACAAAGAATTTTCACATAATCTGTCCATACATGTAGAATCTGATCTTTTTCTATTATGATTTTGCCATCTTTAGGTATTAGGCAGCCTGTTGATGTACTTGTTCTTTTATTAGTAAGTTCCTGAGATTTTTGTGTGCACTAATTTGGTATTTTGATTTTTGTGTTGTTTTTCAATGTCCAAGCACTTTTCCTCAAACCATGCTTCATTCGCCACCTTACATAATATTCTCACTTGTCTGCGAATTTCTTCATATTTGGCAGTAATATTGGAATAGTTGTTTCTACAGCCAAAGTGATTGAATTCTTCAACATTTCCCATTGATCATCCACATCCTGGAATAGGATCTCTAGATCAGACAATATATCAAATCTGTTCTGTACTTCTATGTTGAATTTGTTTTGTATTTCCTTGTCATTACTCAAATCATATTTAGTGTTTCCTGTTATATACTTGACTTTCTTCAACTTTATCCTCAATGTTCCTGTAAGTTACCTGTGATCACTATAACAATCAGCACTGGGAACTGTTTTTGCTATTGTTAGTGCGTTTCTAAATTTTCTGCTAATTAGAATGTAGTCAGTCTGATTTCTGATCCTGCTATCAGGACTCCTCCATGTCCCTAATCTTCTAGGATGTTGCTTAAACCAGGTGTTTCCTACAATTATTTTCTGTTCTTTTGACCACTCTACGAGTCTGTACCCTGTTTCATTTCTCTCTCCTAAACCATAGTTTCCTACTGTGTATCTATCACCTTGATTTCCTACGTTTGCATTGTCGTTCCCTATTATGATGTTTATTTCTGAATGTTTACATTTCTTTAACGCAGACTCTATGTCATTATAAAATTCCTCTACACTATCTTCACTGGACTCTCCTGTTGGGGCATATACTTGAATCAAATTTATGTTAAAAAGGTCTGCCACTTAATTTAACTAGTAGTGTCGATCTTCATCTCCAGAATAAATTATCTTAAAATCGTCTTCTATCTTGCTGCTTGCTCCTGTCCATCTCGTTTCGTACATTCCTAAAATATTAATTTTTTTCTCTTTTATTTTTTTAAGATAACATAAAACAAGAAATGGAAAGAGAAAGAAATAGTTACTTAGTTAGTTAGTTAGTTTATTAATCAGTGAATTAGATAGTCAGTTAGTTAATTAGCTAGCTAGTTAGTTAGTTTAGTTAGAAATTCGTAGCTAATTAGTTATTTAGCTGGCTAGCTAGCTAGTTAGTTAGTTAGTTAGTTAGTTAGCTAGCTAGCTAATTAGTTAGTTAGTTAGTTAGTTAGTTAGGTAGTTAGTTAGTTAGTTAGATAGTTAGTTAGTTAGTTAGTTAGTTAGTTAGTTAGTTAGTTAGTTAGTTAGTTAGTTAGTTAGTTTAGTTCGTTAGTTATTTAGTTTAGTTTTGTTAGTTAATTAATTAGTTAGTTAATTAGCCAGCTAGCTAGTTAGTTAGTTTAGCTAGTTAGTTAATTAGGTAACTAGTTAGTTAGTTAGTTAGTTAGTTAGTTAGTTAATTAGGTATTTAATTAGTTAGTTACCTAGCTAGTTATTTATTTATATTATATATATTTATATTGTATTTAGTTGGTGTCAGGTCTTAGTCAGATATGACCGAGCTACCGTATGACAATTAGCGCGAAATGTTGGGCGGCGCTGACCAAACCCGACACCCCACATTGTGCCAACGGCTTCGGGCGGAATAGCGCAACTGGAAGGGTGCAAACCTCATCCTGGTGCGAGGAAATGCAATCTAAAAAAAATGTCATGGCAGGGCAGACCAGGCACTAAGCCTTGGTTAGCAGCTGGTCTAGGATCGAAGATCCGACAGGCGGACAGTTAGAGCATTGCTCTGCTGATCCGGCAGCTTCTGCAGCTTGTCTTGTTCCAGATGTATAGGTGTTACCTTTCCTCTGGAGTGAACTAGTCAGACCGAGAGAGGGATCATGCTGCTTGGGCAACACATGGTCTCTATATTTTAGCCCAGGCTTTGTGCTATGGAAAGGTAATAACTCCATCCCTGGTCTTAACCGGTCTCGGAATCAAAGCGAGAGGCACCATTTACGGGTTATAAGTCCTTGTCAATTGGCGTAGACATGGGGCGCCACGGGTTTCCTCTGACGGTTGGAGACACCTACAGGTGTCACTGATCAGCTACCGCCCGCCTCAAGCTGGGAAGCCCCTGGCCAGTTGGGTGCTGATCCACCACAGCCTGCCTGCTTCAATGGGTGCTTGGGACTAGGACAAAATCTGAATCGCAGGCTGTAAAACCAATGCACCAGGCATTAATAAAAAGAAAAATAGAATCGCCAAGCTACGGCTTGCACCCTGGAACGTAAGAACTAAATGTCCAGGATTTTCCACTGACTTGAATATTAGCCGGTCTCCGTAGCTAAGGGCTTCCGAACGTGGTATGTGAGCCCGCATACCCGGGTTCGAAACACAGTGGTGCTTTTTTTCGAAAACGGTATAGGGCACCTGTTCAGAAAGCAATGGCAAACTACTAAACGTGAAATTTGCCCATGAATCACGAACAGCAAAAATGCTGGGGTTAACAGCTACGTCCTGTGAAGGACATGCAACTAAATTTTTTGACGAATATTAACGATGTGAGAAAAATCGATGTGACTGATGCCGTACTCAATCGTCTTAACATTGATACTGCTGGCCTGAATGAGACTCACCTCGCTGAGGAAGGGTCACTCAGGGAAAACAATTACACCCTTTTTTGGAAGGGTAGAGGGCACGTAGAAAAAAAAAGGTAACATGGTATGGGCTTTGCAGTGAAGAACTCGCTACTGGTAATGATTGAAATTCCAGCTGGAGGTAATGAAAGACTATTATCCTTCCGCTTGGCAACATCTTGTCGTTTTGCCACCATTATTACTGCATATGCACCAACACTCGCTTCCTCTGATGATGTGAAGGATTCATTCTACGAGGAGTTAGACTCTATGATCAAGGCAGTTCCAAAATCCGACTACATTTATATGCTCGGTGATTTTAATGCTCGTGTGGGCAAGGACTCGAGTTCATGGCCAGTGTGCCTTGGTCTCATGAATGAAAATGGGCAAAGGTTGCTGGAGCATAGCACCAGAAATGACCTGTATATTACAAACTTCTTTTTTTTTTAACAAAAGAGCTGCATAAGCTTACATGGAAACATCCAAGATCCGGCCATTTGTATCAGCTGGGCTTCATCATCACACGGAGGCAACTTCTGAACCATACATCATTAACTCGAAGGTACCACAGTGCTGACTGTGATACGGATCATTCTTTGGTTGTTGCAAGAATTAGACTGAGACCAAAGCGAATCTACACAGCTAAACATGCATCTAGCCCCAGGATTAATATTAGTAACATTCACGATCCTGAAAAGTGCTTTGAGTTTCAACAGCAACTTGAAGACGCGTTCACTGATATATGAGAAAATTATATGAGAAAAGTGGGGTAAACTTAAGAAAACTCTCTAAAAAAACTGCGGTAGGGTTTTACGGCACTGTGGATCACAAGAAGCAAGGACTGGTTTGAGGCAAACAGCCAGACACTGCAGCCCTTGATTGATAAACAGTAGATAGCTCTCTTAAGAAATAAGGAAAGAACAACGCGTAACACTCTCAGTGAGCTGAAGCAAGCTAGGAAGGATGTACAAAAGGCCGCCAGGCAGTGTGCAAATGACTATTGGATCAAGGTATGTGAGTCCTTTCAAAAAGCAAGTGATAAGGGAAACATCAGAAGCATGTATGAAAGATAAAGAAAGCCTGTTGTCCAATGGTCAAAAGAAGTGCACCACTGAAAACCTTGACTGGAGAAATCATCACTGTTAAGAAACAGCAGATGGATAGATGGGTTGAGTACTGTTTAGAGCTTTACTCAAGAGAGACCAAACTAGCTGATGATGCCCTCAACGCCATAGAGGAACACCAGTTCTGTGTTTGCTGTTCTTTTTTAGCTCCCTGCACGGCGGTCTTGTCCGGATTAACCCTCTCCTCTTGATGTTCCCACAGTCTGGAAAGGGTTGCAAATGTGCTGTCGTCTATTGATTTGTTTAATCGTCCCGCCTCTCTGGTGGTGTTCACAGTGGTTTGACAGAAACATTGACACAGTGGTTTGACAGAAACATTGACACAGTGGTTTGACAGAAACATTGACACAGTGGTTTGACAGAAACATTGACACAGTGGTTTGACAGAAACATTGACACAGTGGTTTGACAGAAACATTGACACAGTGGTTTGACAGAAAAATTGACAAAGTGGTTTGACAGAAAATTGTCTCGAGGTATGGTGTCCGCTTCGAGTACTGGAGGTCCTGGGTTCAAGCTTCTGTGGGGATCGGGAATTTTTCATATGGACTTCTAGTAATAAAATGCCCCCTGGTCTCTGGGTAGTGAGATCGGACGCCCGTGTGTATTGTTGCGCACGTAAAAGTTCCCTTGGCAGTTTGGAATCGAAAAAGAGTAGCCTAACGGCGCTGCCCGGGCAAAATTTTGAGTTAAAAATCTACCCAATGTATTTCAGGATCCTCGCCGGTGCTACAGAATTCGTGCACTGAGCTGAGTTTCTCCAGACTCAGGTTTGAGTTAGGAGGAGAACGGAGCACTTATGGGTTACATCCGTGTGCCATGATGTTGATCCATCGACTACAACTAAAACTAAAACTTGACAGAAATATTGACACAGTGGTTTAACAGAAAAATTGACACAGTGGTTGGAAAGAAAAATCGACACATTGGTTTGACATAAATATTGACAGTGTGGTTTGACACCCGACACCCCACATGGTGCCAACGGCTTCGGGCGGAAGAGCGCAATTGGGAGGGTACAAGCCTTACCCTGGTGCGAGGAAATGCAGGCTAAAGACAAAATGTCATGGCGGGGCAGACCAGGCCCTAAGCCTTGGTTGGCGACTGGTCTAGGATCGAAGCTCCGACAGGCGGACAGTTAGAGCATTGCTTTGCTGATCCGGCAGCTTCTGCAGCTTGTCTTGTTCCAGATGTAGGGGTGTTACCTTTCCTCTGGAGTAAACTAGGCAGGCCGAGAGAGGGATCATGCTGCATGGGCAACACATGATCTCTATAATTTAGCCCAGGCTTTGTGCTATGGAGAGGCAATAACTCCATCCCTGGTCTTAACTGGTCTCGGAATCAAAGCGAGAGGCAACTGTTACGGGTTATAAGTCCTTGTCAGTTGGCGTAGACATGGGACGCCACGCGTTGCCGCTGACGGTGGGAGACACCTATAGGTGTCACTGATCAGCTACCGCCCGCCTCAAGCTGGGCAGCCCCCAGCCAATTGGGTGCTGATCCGCCACAGCCTGCCTGCTTCAATGGGTGCTTGGGGCTAGGACAAAATCTGAATCGCAGGCTGTAAAACCAATGCACCAGGTACAAACAAAAATAAAAATAGAAACCTCAAGCTACGGCTTGCAACCTGGAACGTGAGAACCATGTGTCCAGGATTTTCCACTGACTTGACCAATATTGACGATGTGAGAAAAACGGCTGTGATTGATGCCGAACTCAATCGTCTAAACATTGATATTGCTGGCCTGCAGGAGACTCGCCTCGCTGAGGAAGGGTCACTCAGGGAAAACAACTACACCTTTTTCTGGAAGGGTAGAGGGCAGGCAGAAAAAAGGCAATACGGTGTGGGCTTTGCAGTGAAGAATTCGCTACTGGGAATGATTGAAATTCCAGCAGGAGGAAATGAAAGACTATTATCCCTGCGCTTGGCAACCTCTTGTGGGTTTGCCACCATTATTACTGCATATGCACCGACACTCGATTCCTCTGATGATGTGAAGGATTCGTTCTATGAGGAGTTAGACTCCGTGATCAAGGCAGTTCCAAAATCTGACTACATTTATATGCTCGGTGACTTCAATGCTCGTGTGGGCAAGGACTCAAGTTCATGGCCAGTGTGCCTTGGAAAATACAACATCGGTCGCATGAATGAAAATGGGCAAAGGCTGCTGGAGCATTGCACCAGTAATGACCTATGTATTATAAACTCTTTTTTTAAAACAAAAGAGATGCATAAGGTCACATGGAAACATCCAAGATCCGGCCATTGGAACCAGCTGGACTTCATCATCACACGAAGACAACATCTGAACCATATATCATTGACTCGTAGTTACCACAGTGCTGACTGTGATACGGATCATTCTTTGGTTGTTGCAAGGGTTAGACTGAGACCAAAGAGAATCTACACAGCTAAACACAAATCTAGCCTCAGGATTAATATTATTAACACTCATGATCCTGAAAAGTGCTTTCAGTTTCAACAGCAACTTGAAGACGCTTTCACTGATACACCAGAAAATTGTACAGTAAATGAAAAGTGGGGTCAAATTAAGGACACTCTTTATAAAACTGCCGTAGGGGTTTACGGCACTGTGGATCATAAGTGGCAGGACTGGTTTGCGGCCAACAGCCAGACTCTGCAACCCTTGATTGATAAGAAGAAGAAAGCTCTCTTAAGAAACAAGGAAAGACCAACGCGTAACACTCTGAGTGAGCTTAGGCAAGCTAGGAAGGATGTGCAAAAGGCTGCCAGGCAGTGTGCAAATGATTATTGGATCAAGTTATGTGAGTCCATTCAAATCGCAAGTGATAAGGGAGACATAAGAAGCATGTATGAAGGAATAAAGAAAGCCTGTGGTCCAGTGATCAAAAGAAGTGCACCATTGAAAACCTTGACTGGAGAAATCGTCACTGATAAGAAACAGCAGATGGACAGATGGGTAGAGCACTATTTGGAGCTTTACTCAAGTGAGACCAAACTAGCGGATGATGCCCTCAACGCCATAGAGGCTCTACCAATCTTGACCACCTGGACACACTTCCCACCATAACAGAAGTTAAGTGTGCTATAAATGAACTTGCATCTGGCAAGGCTCCAGGTAAGGATGATATTCCAATAGAGGTTATCAGGAGTGGGCAAGACACACTCACTATACAGATCCACCAGCTAATAGAGCTATGCTGGCGTGAAGGACAAGTCCCACAGGATTTCAAAGATTCAAGCATCATAACACTGTACAAGAACAAGGGCGATCGGAGCGACTGCAACAACTATAGGGGTATCTCACTTCTGTGTATTGTTGGAAAAGTATTTCCCAGAATTGTTCTGCACAGACTTCAAGTCCTAGGAGATCAAGTCTACCCCGAATCACAGTGTGGCTTTCGACAGAACCGGTCTACCACTGATATGATATTCTCATTGCGACAAATGCAAGAAAAATGCCGTGAACAGAATCAACCACTGTTTATTGCCTTCATCGACCTCACAAAGGCATTTGATTTGGTCAGTCGTGAGGGTCTGTTCAAGGCACTAAAGAAGATTGGCTGCCCACCAACTCTTCTGTCCATTGTGGAATCGTTCCACACAGGCATGAAGGGTATAATCAAGTTTGATGGTGAAACTTCTGAAGAATTTGTAATCAAGAATGGAGTTAAGCAAGGTTGTGTACTAGCTCCCACCCTCTTTGGAATATACTTTTCACTTCTACTGAAATATGCATTTCGTGATCAGGATGGTGGTATATACATTCACTCACGCTCAGATGGTGGCCTCTACAATGCTCAGAGATTGAAGGCTAAGACCAAAATTAGGAGGGTACTGATCAGAGAGTTGCTTTTTGCAGATGATGCTGCAGTTACGACCCACTCTGAGGAAGAATTGCAATGTCTACTATCTGCATTCTCCAATGCTTGTTCTGAATTTGGTTTAACAATTAGCAAAAAGAAGACACACATTATGTCACAAGGTGCACATGGGGTACTGTCGTGAAATACTGAGAGTTAATGATTCCCAGATAGACGACTGTATACACCGACTAACCAGGTAGAAGAAGGGTTAACAAACGAAGCAGTAAGGGTAACAAACAAAGGAGTGACCAGGCGCATGTGTTTATAGGTCAAGACAGGAAAGGGGGCCGCTAACCGCACAGGTAAACTGTCGAGTGGAAAAATTGGTTTGCGACAAAAGCAGAGAGTATTATTGGACAGCATATTGCGGTATGGATGTGAAACGGTTCAGAGCTGTAATTTTCCACTAACGATGATAATGAAGTCTGGATGTGAGGTGTCCAGCAATGTCAAGGACATACGGCACAGATGACCTATAAAGAGTGGCTACGTCTTTGTGAGGGAGAGTGTGTTTCTTAGGTTTCGGGAGAGAAGGATTATGAAAAGGGATGTGCTGCGTTCAGAAGAACGTTTGTGTATTTATGGTGCATTTAGTACTCCCAATTCAGTAAAGGATGTTTATAAGGTTTCCATACCAGTGCGAGACTTATCAACTAAGATATCACACAGATGGCTGGGTCAAGATCACTCAGTGTTGATAACCCACAAGAAAGCACTTTAAAGTAATAAAGCACGACACTTGTGCATAAGAAAGGAAAGAAAAGAAGTGTCATCTTAATAAGTCAGGAGGACAGAGTACGGAAAATAGAGATCATACAAACTAAAGAAAAATGACTCAGTATCGAAGAGTTGCAAGGGGCATACCAAATGCATATACCAATTACGAACTATCCAGTGTAGAACTTTTACAGGACAAAAATAGAGAATACTAGAAACTCGATGTGTTTTCCAGGATGGAATTAAGAACGCTATAAGAAAGCAACGAACATTCAGTTTGAGCTGACAGCATATAGTGATCGGTTTAAGTACATTGATACAGTGGTGAACATTTTTCATTACAAAAACAAAACGGATATATCTACAGACTCAAGCAGACGGAGCATTCAGGGTGAGACCGTTCTGTTGTATCTATGTCATGTCCTGTACTCTAGCCGAGAGAAGAGACGAGAGAAGACACGGAGACTATCTATCAACATCTTATCTGGCAGCCACACTAGAAGAACATACCAACTACATAGACAATATCCATACATACACCAGACATAGTTTTTTATTAATAAATCTTTTATTTATTGTTGAAAGGAACTGTTGTCTGAGTATGTGTTGAGGGAATAATAGAGAGAGTGAAAGAAATAGATATATGGAAGGAAAGACAGAAGAGAGGAGTGTAGACCAAAGTCAGTCAATAATCCCAACAGATAATAAGTTTAAAGATGTGCTTGTTGATTCCAGTCTCCTCTCGGGAAATTAACAGGACATAATTGGTGGAGCGAGCGGGATACGTACATACAGAATACCCATATGACCGGAAGGCATAACATGGCATATGAATAAAGGGGTACTTGCATATTGGCACAGGCATAGAGGAGTACCTACATGTTGGGACATACTGATTGGAATAAATAGAAGTATATATTGATGACTTTTAATGGAAGGACGTCCATTGGATATATGGTGCCATTACATTTATGGTAGAAACATTTCATTAATGCTGGTGACTTTACAGTGAGAAAGTTCCAGACAGAGTGAATGTGGATAGGTGGTAAGGCACATTACATACCTAGTCACACGGTCACACGTCTACATAAGTCTTTATCCTATATCTCCTCTTGTGGATGAGAGAGTGGTTGGGATGTACTGTGTGCTGTTGTAGATTAATAATATTTAATAGACATAGATAAATGATATAGGTTCTAGGTAGATTATCGGTTTTTAGTGAGTACTCTTTACTGCCTTGAGGGGTCTTTACTCAACGTGCTGACTTACCTGCTTTAACTATGGCCACTACTAAACTGACAACAGCAGAACTTAGGGCCAACGGAGAAGAAATTGGGTTGGCTGGTTCAGACTTAACTGATTACATCCAGGAAAGAGAGCAAGAGATTCGTCAAGCGGAACGAGAAGAGCGAAAGACCGAGTTGGAAGTGAGAAGAATAGAGGTGGAGACCAAGCGACTGGAAATGGAACAAGAGGCCAAGAAAATGGACCAGGAGACCAATCGACTGGACATTGAACAAGAGGCCAAGAAAATGGACCAGGAGACCAAGAAACTGGAAATGGAACAGACTGCCAGGAGACAAGAAATGGAACATGAATACCGCTTGAAAGAGTTAGAACTCAAGACACAAACTAAGGGTGAAATAGATGCAGCAGAAGGAAGTTCTTCGTCACCTGGTGCAACCCACATGAGTGGACATGGTTACCATGCCATGAAGTTTCCCTTAGCTGTCTACGATCAGTCTAAGGAACGCTTTGACCAGTACGCATCTCGTTTTGAAGCAATGTCAGTCGCTATGGGGCTGGATAGGAGGAGGTGGGCTCTTAAATTATCCCAGGGATTAATAGGTTCGGGATTCGACGTGTACACACGCTTACCACCAGGACAGGACAATAATTACCAGGAATTAAAAGCCGCTTTGATGAAGCATTTTGACATCACCGCACAAACGTATAGGAAGAAGTTTAGATCGTCTAGACGAGAGCCGGGAGAACTATTCGCCGCCTACAGTCTGAGGCTGAAATCCTATCTCCAGAAATGGATGGACTTGGCAGAATTCAAGAGGGATTATGAGAGTCTCGAAGAGATGATGGTGGTAGACCAGATGCGAAAGCAAATGTCGAAACCTCTCAGAACCTTCTTGGGAGAACAAGGGGCGGAACGGATTGATGTTGTGAATAAGCTGGCGGAAAGGTTCGTGGAAGTACATGGTGAAACTGAGGAACTAAGTACACAAACCAAAGGTCAGGAGAAACCAGAGAAAAAGAAACCTAAAAACTGGGAAGGAGAAAAAGGGGAACCTTATATAAAGCACACAGAGGAGAGTTCAGAGAAGGTGAAGGTAGGAAACCAGAGCACCTCGAATTCTCAAGCGAAACGACAGTGGTCTGAGAAGTGGTGTTCATTTTGCAAGGCGGCCTCTCACAACACCAAAGACTGCAGATCGAAACCTAAAAGTTCTTACTTCGCAGCATGCAAAGTGATTCCTACATAGGTGATCACAGACAAGGCTGAGGTCGGCGAAGGAGAAAGGAACAAAAAGGACACACGGAAACCTAGGAAGGGAACAGGGTGCACACACTGCCAGTCGATAACACATAATACTGTGGACTGCAGATGCAAGGCAAACGACGCCAATTGCATAACCAACCTCGAGGAATTAAAAGAGGAAGGCAAGGAAACGGTCAAGGAGATGAAAGGCACTCAGGACCAAGAGAGACCACCTGTGGTTGAACTGATTGAAGTAAATGGCCAACAGGTTGCTTGTCTCTACGATACCGGTTTGGATGGGGAAGCGGTGGTGGACGCCAGCTTGGTAAGCCCAGACCAATTTACAGGGGAGACCATAGAAATACAGCCGGCAATGAGGAGTGCTGTTACCATGACGCTGCCAATCGCCAAGGTGGAGATTAAATCCAGGTACGGCACGGGCATTATTCCAGCTGCTGTATTATCTGACTCCTTATTTCCCATGATCATTGGCACGAAATATGTCTTTTTGGGGATGCCCAAACAGCCAGCCTACAAGGGAACAGTAGTCAGTGGATCTCAAAGGAAAGAAAAAGAGGCAGAGACACTATGCGACAACTCAGGGAGAGGAGAATTGCATACTGCCCAGAGGCAGGATACTACGTTGCATCCTTGCTACAGGAAGCTGCAAAGAAGTGCTGAGCCACCAGAACGGGGACAGTACTTTCTGAAGAATCAACTACTCTATCGGAGAGCTGGGAGGGGAGATAACCTGCACGAGCAGTGGGTGGTTCCAGAGACCCACCGCCCTCACATTCTTCAGAGTGGACACATCATAGGCGAGAATCGACATATGGGTGTCAGAGAGACCTTGCAGCAAATATCCGGCCATTATTGCTGGCCAGGAATGACCGGAGATGTACGCCGGTGGGTGAAGTCTTGTTCGGAGTGCCAGAAAACACCACCCAACAAGCGAATTAAGAGGAAACTAGCTCTTAAAGTGGAAGACAAAGTGGAAGTGTGGAGTCCAGCAGAGACCAATATACTCCAGGTAGGATGGAAAGGACCTTATCCTGTGGAAAAGGTGGTGTCCAAGAACATCTACAAAATACGGATCGGGGAAGAGAAGAAAAATCTCCCTAGACATCTCATTAGGAAATATGAAGAGAGATCCGGGAGCAAAGCTTCGCACTTTATGGTGATGGCAGCCATTGGGACAAAGGTTACCAGTCCAGACGAAGACCAGAGATCGCCAGTACAACATAGGAGGGCCTATGGGACAGTACGTGATAGGTCAGATGTACCCAACGACAGGAGGAGGCAAATCACAAGTCAGGGAAAGGACAAGAGTGAAAGTTTCACCGGTAACCAAGTTCAGAAGGGGTGGGTGACGTCGGGAAAAGCGAGAATTACCCAGGACTCCAACCGAAGATTGGCTGACCAGATACAATATCGCCCAAGATGGTCCTGGAAGCAAAAGTCCAGGAGATTTGGGAAAGACGACTCGGTCCATCGAGGACGAGGTGGAACATCCCCAGAGGCAAAGCCGGGGGAAACCAAGAGGACATGGAAGCAGTGTTACAATCAGGATGGGACAATCCGTCTGTATTGTGAGCCGTCGCTGACGCAAGTCGAAAGTAGGTCGACCGGACGTACAGGAGCGAGGAGCCAACACTAGTTTCAGTCGTGAGTAGTATAGTAGGGTGTCAATTAGAGCGCCTACTGGATAATGAGTGGAGCCATGTGAGGATCCAATCATATCATCAACATGTGATGTTAATAGCTACTTCGCAGAAGCTCAACGCACGGTGGATGTGATGGACGTTGTTGCTGCAACTGGACTTCACAGTGGAATACATCCTTGGTAAGGAGAATGTATGAGCGGATTTCCTATCCAGACATTCAGCTCCGGAGGAAGAAGACTAGGGTTGTGGATCAGGGGAATCAAACCTACAGTGAGAAAGATTCGACGCGGTCTAATCTCTAAAGAGGGGGCCTATGTCGTGAAATACTGAGAGTTAATGATTCCCAGATAGACGACTGTATACACCGACTAACCAGGTAGAAGAAGGGTTAACAAACGAAGCAGTAAGGGTAACAAACAAAGGAGTGACCAGGCGCATGTGTTTATAGGTCAAGACAGGAAAGGGGGCCGCTAACCGCACAGGTAAACTGTCGAGTGGAAAAATTGGTTTGCGACAAAAGCAGAGAGTATTATTGGACAGCATATTGCGGTATGGATGTGAAACGGTTCAGAGCTGTAATTTTCCACTAACGATGATAATGAAGTCTGGATGTGAGGTGTCCAGCAATGTCAAGGACATACGGCACAGATGACCTATAAAGAGTGGCTACGTCTTTGTGAGGGAGAGTGTGTTTCTTAGGTTTCGGGAGAGAAGGATTATGAAAAGGGATGTGCTGCGTTCAGAAGAACGTTTGTGTATTTATGGTGCATTTAGTACTCCCAATTCAGTAAAGGATGTTTATAAGGTTTCCATACCAGTGCGAGACTTATCAACTAAGATATCACACAGATGGCTGTGGTCAAGATCACTCAGTGTTGATAACCCACAAGAAAGCACTTTAAAGTAATAAAGCACGACACTTGTGCATAAGAAAGGAAAGAAAAGAAGTGTCATCTTAATAAGTCAGGAGGACAGAGTACGGAAAATAGAGATCATACAAACTAAAGAAAAATGACTCAGTATCGAAGAGTTGCAAGGGGCATACCAAATGCATATACCAATTACGAACTATCCAGTGTAGAACTTTTACAGGACAAAAATTGAGAATACTAGAAACTCGATGTGTTTTCCAGGATGGAATTAAGAACGCTATAAGAAAGCAACGAACATTCAGTTTGAGCTGACAGCATATAGTGATCGGTTTAAGTACATTGATACAGTGGTGAACATTTTTCATTACAAAAACAAAACGGATATATCTACAGACTCAAGCAGACGGAGCATTCAGGGTGAGACCGTTCTGTTGTATCTATGTCATGTCCTGTACTCTAGCCGAGAGAAGAGACGAGAGAAGACACGGAGATTATCTATCATCATCTTATCTGGCAGCCACACTAGAAGAACATACCAACTACATAGACAATATCCATACATACACCAGACATAGTTTTTTATTAATAAATCTTTTATTTATTGTTGAAAGGAACTGTTGTCTGAGTATGTGTTGAGGGAATAATAGAGAGAGTGAAAGAAATAGATATATGGAAGGAAAGACAGAAGAGAGGGGTGTAGACCAAAGTCAGTCAATAATCCCAACAGATAATAAGTTTAAAGATGTGCTTGATGATTCCAGTCTCCTCTCGGGAATAACAGGACAGGTACCATCAATCTTTATTGACGACGCCGAACTAGAGATAGTAGACCATTTTACATATCTAGGATCAGTGGTAAATAGCAAATTATCCCTAGATCAGGAAATCAACATCCGGATTGGTAAGGCAGCAACAACAATGAACAGGTTAAGAAAAAGAGTCTGGGAGAACAGGAAGCTTACTGCCAAAACAAAAGTCCTTGTCTATCAAGCCTGTGTCCTTAGTACTCTTCTCTATGGCAGTGAAACCTGGACAACTTACTCACACCAAGAGAACAACTTAAACAGCTTTCATATGCGGTGTCTGCGAAGAATTCTTGGTATTAAGTGGCAAGACAAAATCACAAATACTGAAGTATTGGAAAGATCAGGTTGTGTGACAGTTTATTCCATGCTCAGTCTTCGTAGACTTAGATGGATAGGACATCTTAGGAGGATGGATGACGGTAGAATACCAAAGGATATCTTTTTTGGTGAATTACAGATGGGTAAGAGATCTCAGGGTCGGCCTCTACTACTATACAAAGATGTGTGTAAGCGGGACATGATTGATACAGGCATTGATAATGCACATTGGGAGCAAGTCGCCGCTGAACGTGTTGCATGGAGGGCAAATATCAGAAATGGAATAAAGTCAAAGGAGAAAATTATTGCAGAAAAGTCACACACCAAGCGTTTGAGACGTAAGATGGTGCATGATGGTGGAAATGACCACGTGTTCACATGCACCCACTGTGAATGGACATTTACAGCGCAAATTGGCCTTATCAGTCACACTCGCTACCGCCATAGTTAAAAGTTATTATGCCTTTTTAAAGCACAAACTATCGTCTGTCAAGACGGCAAGGTGCCAATGAAAAAAAAATGAATGGTTTGACAGAGAAATTGACGCATTCGTTTGAAAAAAAACATTACAGACTGATTTGTCAGAAAATTGTAACAATTGATACATTGATTGGACAGAAAACTTTACACCGTGGTTTGACAGAAAATTTGACATTGTGGTTTGACAGAAATAATTACACGTCGAATTAACAGAAAAATGTACAGATTCGTTTGAAAGAAACATTCCACATTGGTTTGACAGAAAAATTCACACAGTGTTTTAACAGCAAAATTGACACAGTGGTTTTACAGAACAATTGACATAGTGGTTTCACAGAAAAACAAAAGTAATACATCGGAAACATTGCAACAGCGTTTGATATAAAAATTAACATACTAGTTTGAAAAAAAAACCCACTGGCATAGCTGTTTGACAGGAAAAACAATATTTGCACAGAAAAAAAAAAAACAGAATTGGCACAGTGGTTTGACAGAAAAAAAAATGACACCGGAGAAAAATGGCACAGCGGTTTGACAGGGGAAATAATGGGCACAGCGGTTTGACAGAACATTTTACACAGTGGCATTTACACAGTGCCTTGCCATGACATTTAGAAGGCTGGTACCCTTCCTCTTAAATGCGTACCCCCACCCAAAGCTGTTGACACAATGTGTGGTGTCGGGTTTGGTGAGCGCCGCCCATTATTCGACTCTAACAGAAAGCAGGAAGTACCGTCTACTGTTAAACGCTAGCTGAGTCTTACCTGACTAAGACCTGACTAAAGTAATAAGACATAACACCGATATACTTACGGACGACAACATAGCAAGCATCGCAACATCCACACAGCCCACCTTGTGGGACGATCTTGCCCTCACATTCATACGGTGACAAAGGCTTGCAGGAAAACTCTTCACAAATCTCCCCGGTGCACTCAATGCCGAGAGCCGAGTGTGTGAGGGACAGAAGAGCCACCAGGGTGAGAATTTGAGGTTTCATTGTTGTAATCTGGTGGAGGGAGAACAAGGAAGTCGATTGAGACCGTTCTTAATGTGTTAGTTGTTTCACTTTAAGTGATCTAGTCTGTGCCGTGTGACTACAATGATGGTAATTATTAGTACTATCACTGCCATTATTAGTAAAATCACGAACATTTCTGCCACAAATAATATTTGCAATCATTACCATTACTACTACAATCACTAACATTACTTTTGCAATCACTTCCATTAATAAAACAATCAATACCATTACTATTGCAATCACAGCCATTATCTGTTCAGTCACAACCACTACTATTGCAGTCACTGCAATTACTTGTACAGTCACTATCATTACTAGTACAATCACTACCATTACTAGTTCAATCACTACCATTACAAGTAGAATCACTACCATTACTAGTACAATCACTACGATTACTATTGCAAGCACAGCCATTACTAACGTAATCACTACTTTTTCTACTAATCTCACTACCATTAATAGGACAATTACTAACCAACGCTACACGGTATGGACTACAAAAAGATTGGTAGTACACGAGACAGAAGGATGTAGACAGACAAAATCACTAACGCCATGAAATGACGTCATCAAATTGGGGCAAGATGGTTGTAAACCTTTTCGTCCGTTAGGTTGTTAGATTACTTCCGACAAGAAATGGCTCAACGGAGGCTCACACCCGGAAGGTAAGATTCCTAATCTTTCCAGCACAATGACAATCTCAAGTGGAAGGTGCTGCGACAGATGCTTTACACAGAACTACAGTGTTGTGTCTGCCTTAACTCTACAGCAGGATCTGTTGTGTAAATACCCAGGCATTGTCATGTCCATTGTCTCAGTGCTACAGAGCTCAACGAATGAAGCAAACCAGATTTCTGATATCTTCACTGTTTTGTTTGGGTGCTCAGCCATCAACTTATGACAGTTATCTTTCCGACAGCAACACACCAATATCGTAACAATGAATGGTTTGGAAGGGAAGAAGTATTACTATTATGTGTACGTGTGTCGAGTAAGACCATAGTCTACTCTTGCAAAAGATAGGTGCTGAAGATGGAGGCAGCCAGCCAGGAGGCGCACCACAGAAATCAGACCGCCACGTAATAACGCCGTGAATTATGTCGACAACTGCTACATGTTACGGTGCTTGTCCTGCTCTGGACCCCCAGGCAGGAGCTGTGCCGGGCCTTATGACTCGTAAGGGTCTAACCACAACTATTGGAGGTCCTACTCAGATGTGCCTGACAATAGAACGTCTGGCCGTACCAAACAAAGACTTAAAATAATGCACTGGAATGCAGAGGGTGTCAACAAGAAGAAAAAAAATAGAACTAGAGAACATCTTGGCCCAAGAAAGTGTAAGCGTATGTTGCTTGCAAGAAACACACCTCAACGAAAATATAGCCTTCAAAATCAGAGGCTACCAATGTTACCGATCTGACCGAAAGAACAGGCAAAAGGGTGGGATACTGACCCTTGTCAAAAATAACATCCCTGCCTCCCAAATTGAAGTTTACATGAAAGGGGCTGAGTATCAGGCCCTTAAACTTAAAACAGACAATACAGACCTTCACCTGATGAATTACTACTGTCCAAATGACAGCCCACAGGCTATCACTACCATTAAAAGGAAAAACGATTGTGTGTGGAGATTTTAACAGCCACTCGCAGAGCTGGGCCTATGAACACATGGACCGGAGAGGAGAGATACAGGAAGACTGGTAAGATGAGAATAGATGGGTCTTGATTAACAAACCGTCTGACCCACATACCTGCTACTCGAGATCATGGCACACTACAACTACACCTGACCTGGCTTTTCATTCACCAGACCTGGAGTGGAACATTAAATGACGATGAACTATATTTTTTGTACTGTGTGGGTGAACATCTAAGAAACGTCCAGACTGTCGATTCCATCAGAGATGAACTGGATGTTTCGTGGGGGACTACTGTGTTGACATTCTGGCGGCAGCATTATGCACAGTGTATCTGTGCGGGCTGTTGTTTGTCGAGACTCCTGCCTTTTCCACTTTTCACATTGGGCAGTGGGAGGCGTTTTGTGTGATATGCACTGGCACAGGAACGGAGCAAATTGGGGACGAAACGTTGCTGTGAGGTTGGAACCGCGACTAACTAACTAAATAACTAACTATTAAAAGAATTGTTGGGAAACAGCTAGGTGGCAGTGACCATCGGCCAGTCTTTCTACCTGTAGAAAATTAGTTTATCAGTGAAAGCAGCACTCTCACGAGGTGGAACTACAAGAAAGTGTAGACTGGGCAATGTACAAGCTTCGCACCAGCATACTGGTTAGAAACCTGAACACTGAGAGGGACATAAATAAAGTAGTTGAAGAGTTTGGGAAATACATACTACAGGCAGCAAGAGAAACAGTACCAAGAGGAGCCCGTAAACATTATAAACCCTACTGGAGTAGTGAACTGGAACAGTTGCATAATGATATGGAAGTGTGTAGAAGGCTAGCAGAAGCCAACCCCTGCCAAGAACACCACAATAAATACCAGCACGCAAAAGCCAAATTTCAAAGGGCCCAACTGCAGGCTAGACGGAAAAGCTGGCAGGAGAAAACAGAGTCACTGAACTTTGAAAGAAGCACAAGGAAGTTGTGGAAGCTAATAAAACAGCTTAACGATGAGGGTTCAGGGAGAAACTCAAAAATTGCACTACATAAAGACGAAAACATCTTAACAGGAAAGCAAGCAGCTGACCATTTTGCGGACTCATTAGCACAAGATAACAATATCGACATTAGTCCAGAGAAACAACAAGAGATTTGAGAGAAATGGGGACATACAGGACAGAAGGAAATTGTACATAAGGAGGCACCTATCACAGTCAGTGAACTGGAGCTAGCAATATCAAAACTGAAAATGAGAAAGTCACCAGGAGCTGATGGTATCTCCAATGAAATGATCAGAAACCTAGGAACAGAGGCAGAGACAGTGTTCCACAAGCTTGGAGAGAAGCAATCATGATACCCCTCCTAAAATCTGGAAAAGATAGTTCCATTGCCTCCAGCTACAGACCAATTAGCCTCACCAGCTGTCTCTGCAAAACACTGGAACGCATCATCAATCACAGACTACAGTGGTTCATTGAAAGTGAAAACATCCTTGTGCCACAGCAAGCTGGCTGTAGGCAGTACTACTCTACAGAAGATCAGACAACCTATCTCTCTCAAGAAGTTGAGGATGCATTCCAAGAGAAGAAGCTGGTATTGCGGCATGGATTGATCTGAAGAAAGCCTTTGACAAAGTCTGGAAAAAAGGTCTTATGAAGAAACTGAGAAACTGTAAAGTCAATAGAAGAATGTACAAATGGGTGAAAGCATACTTTCACAACAGAAGAGCCCGAGTACAGATGGACAGTCTCAAGAGCAAGAAAGTACTAATGCGTCACGGTGTTCCGCAGCATGGAGTCTTGTCCATCACACTTTTTCTAATCTTCATCAATGATCTTGTTGCTAATCTACCCGATGGAATTAAAGCGGCAATGTACGCTGATGACCTGGTTTTGTGGAGCACAAATGAACATGCATCAATGGCCACCATATTGCTACAGAGAGCTGTAGATACATTTGTTGCATGGGTGGATAGATGGTGTGTCAGTATAAACATTGACAAATGCATCACCACTCTATTTACCCACTCTCCGAAACAAAAGGCAGGGATCATCCAGATAAGTGGAACGGCCCTAAGAGAAGATAAAGAACCAACATTTCTTGGTGTAACATTTGATGACAGGCTGATATGGAGGAATAACATCAAAAAAGCTGTAGCAAAAGCCAGAAGGAAAATAGCCATCCTGAGAAAGCTAAGTGAAACCACTTGGGGAGCCAGTGGAAGAATACTTAGCAAAATCTATTAACAGAGCATACGACCACACCTGGAATACGGGTCGACTGCGTGGTGTTCAGCATCAAAAACCACACTACAAGAGCTGGACAAGGTGCAAAATCAAGCTCTTAGAATCATCACAGGAGGGATGAGATCAACCCCTATAGTAAGTAGCAATGGAGAAAATGGGGAGGACACAAGCACTGAGAGAACGCAGAGATACAAAAACACTAATACAACCAGACAAGTTCCTCAGCTTGCCAGGCCACACTATGAAGAACAGATTTGAAAATTTAGCTATGGGGCAGTTGAAAAGAAGTAACGTGCTTACTCTAGAAGAAGCAGTTGGGGTATAAATATGAGCATTTGCGCAGCGTGCTCACTCTAGAAGAAGCAATCGAGGTATCCACCAGGCAAAACGACTCTGCAGAGAAACCATCGATCTTCCCACAGTTGGTATTCCACTGACAAGTATTCCAGAGCTACCTCCATGGAAAGATGAACATAGACTATCGCTACAAATCCAGACAAAAGATAGAGGAATATTTGACAAGGAAGAACAGAACAGTGTGCAGCATAGAACAGCCACTCTCAGCTTCCTTAATGACGAATACCCACAGGACCTCTGAATCCGTGTCTACACAGATGAGTCATCGCAAAATGGTGTTCGAAATGGAGGAGCGGGAGTGTATATAGAATACCCAAATAATACTAGGGACACGGCCAGAGTTCCAACAGGAAAGTACTACCATAACTATGATGCTGAAATTGAGGCAATCAAGATAGCAATAGAGAAATTACAAAATACCAGCCATTGTAGACAACCTGTGGTGATATTGACAGATGCAATATCAGTAATAGAGGCACTCCTGTCTGGGAAATTACCAGTTGTAAGGACACTATTTTCTGAACGTAGCAGTCAGCATAAGGTCCCCATACAGTGGATACCATCCCACTGTGGAGTACCCGGAAACGACAGAGCTGATCAATTGGTTAAGGAAGGAGCAAACGAAGAACACCTTATGTGCCCATTACATTCCACCAAAAGAAAAGAATGATCAAATCAGTCAGAAGGCCACCAAACCCTAGTCTAGACGGCTACCACGTTATGGACAGACCAGAACAGGCCATTCTTCTGCGCCTTAGAACAGGATACAATAGATAACGCATCGACATGTATACAAAATTTAAGGTTGGTGACTCAGCCATGTGCACATGTGGTTTGGCGTCGCAGACAGCAGAGCACATACTTCAGAACTGCCGAAACTACAACATATCCAGGCAAACCTTCTGGCCTAGAGAGGCAAAGGTGGAAGATAAACTCTATGGACCACTGAGTGAACTAAAAAAGACTGTTAGATTCATACAAGAGACAACATTACAGTTATAGACATATTTCAAGCGAACGAAAAAAGAAGAAGAAAAGGATTTCAACCTCTGCTCGCGTGTGCTATGACACGTTTATGCAGGTTGATGACAAATCGAGTAGTCAAATCGTAATGTACACGATATTTGTAAAGAAGGTAGATTGCCAGTGATTTCCGCAATAGCAGTGACCAAACTGGCCAATGGCCGTAGCCGTTGTCTCTGTACAGAGATTGTCCGCATGTGAAAGGTGGTCAATAAGTAGACAAGCTGAGAAACATCTACTGTTAGTCAAAATGTCGTTTTCAGGTCACCATGGCCGACATGATGATGATGATGATGATGATGATGATGATGATGATGATGATGATGGTGATGGTGATGATGATGATGATGATGATGATGATGATGATAATAATGATGAGGATGAGGTTGGTGATGATGATGATGATGATGATGATGATGATGATGATGATGATGATGATGATGATGATGATGATGATGAGGATGAGGTTGGTGATGATGATGATGATGATGATGATAATGGTGATGATGGTGATGATGATGATGATGATGATAATGATGATGATGATGATGATGATGATGATGATGATGATGATGATGATGATGATGATGATGATGATGATGATGATGATGATGATGATGATGATGATGATGATGATGATGATGATGATGATGGTGATGAATTAGGTGGCTTTCCAAGCAGTCGCCAGATAACGTAAAGGCTATAAATATTTCTTTAAATATCGATAAATGAACACACGTCAAAGGATGTGTGAAGCAAACGTTCTAACTTAAAACTAAAGGTTAAGAACGGAAGGGATGAAAATACAATACCTGTTATAATCTTAGCGATAAGATCCCCCCACGGATTATTTTGCACTGACGTAACCGAAACATCGGACCAACTGGCAACTTGTGCCGATCGTGAAAACGGTGTACATGATTTCACCAATCGGTTTTGGAGATAAGATTCTATTTTGGAGGGTCAAGGGCATTGGTAGACTTAACAGTTGATTAACTGTCATACAAAGCTTACTAACATGAAATAAACCAGATTAGTGCTCCATCATGGTCTCTTCAAAGTGGTGTAGGCGTTCCAGTCTCGACGGTCGATCCTTGCTGTTTCTGGATCATTTCTATTGATGACATTGCTATATGCCATAGTCTTGAACTATCTAGCATCATTTCTCTCGATTTGCCTCTGCCCCTACCAGTCAGGTCTTAGTCAGATATGACTGAGCTACCGTATGACAGTAGACGGTACTACCTGCTTTCTGTTAGCGCCGAATGTTGGGTCTTAGTCAGATATGACTGAGCTACCGTATGACAGTAGACGGTACTACCTGCTTCCTGTTAGCGCCGAATGTTGGGAGGCGCTCTCCAAACCAGACACTTCGCTTAAAGTCGCTTAAAAGTCGACAGGGTCGACTTCATTGCACCGGGTTTTTATTCCATATGGCCCGGTCTCATTCCGCAGCGCGGAAAGCGTCGCACAAAGCACGAACTCCGTAGCTCCAGCAACGACCCCCAGGAGTCTCTGAAAAAATGCACTCGTGAACCAAGGGACACGGCCCGGAATCGAACCCACAACTTTCGGAGCCGAACCAGACGGCTTGACCACTTCGCCAGACACTTCACACTGTGCCAACGGCTTCGGGCGGAGAAGCGCAATTTGGAGGATACATGCCTTACCTAGTGCGAGGAAATGCAACCTCAAGACTAAATGTCATTGCAGAGCAGATAAGGCTCTAAGCCTTGATCGGCAAATGGCGTTGGCTAGAAGCTCCTACAGGCGGGCAGGTAGAGCATTGCTTTGCTGATCCGGCAGCTTCTGCAGCTTATATTGTTCCAGATGTATTGGTGTTGGCTTTCCTCTGGAGTAAACTAGGCAGGCCGAGAGAGGGATCATGCTTCATGGTCAACACATGGTCTCTAAACTCAGCCCAGGCTTTGTGTTATGGAGAGGTGTAACTCCGTGTTACAAACTATCGTCTATCAAGACGGCAGTCAGCTTCTGTCTCACTTTCTGCTATTTTCAGTCTCATATTTCTTCAATGCCTCTCGTATCATTATGTGAACAAAGAACACAGTGTGTCGTTCTCATTATAGATGTGTAATGTTTTTACTATAAGAGACAGACAAACGGCATTCTTTGTTCGAAGTAATGAGAAGAGCGGCACTGCAGAGCATCGTGAACAACTGGTAAGATCTGTGGTAAGAGGTGCAGAGGCAGACCAAGAGAAATAATGCTGGATGGACTGAAACAGTGGAATAGAGGAATATCATCAGCAGATTTGATACAGATGTCCATGTACCAAGGTCTATGTAAAGACATGAACACTTACGTCAGCCGGCTAGGTACGAGATGTTGATACTATTTTACTTTCTATACTTTCTTCCCGGTAGTCGTTCTTAACTGCTGTAGGGTTCAAAGTTATAGTTAGTCGTAACATTGAACTCAGAAGCCACATCTCCGTCGCAGACAAGCTCGTCCTAACTTGTGGCTCACATTCCAACCGTTCCTATCACACATCAGATCAAGATCAATGCAACATTTCGGTGCTCTGACTGGCATTCAATGATAGTGATATATTTCATAAGGCTGGCTCATCGTCTCATCTCATCTCATCTCATCTCATCTCATCAAACCATTTGAGTTGCTGCCTTATAATAACATCTAGCGCAGTTACAACCCCCACTTTAGTCCTAATTTCTTCATTTCTGATCTTATCTATTCTTGATACATTGAGTATTCTTATCAGGAACCTCATTTCTGTTGTTGTGATTTTTCTTTTCTCTTTTTCTGTCATTGTCCAGGTTTGGCATTGGTAACATAGAGTTGGTAGGAAGATTATGTTGTAAAGTGCTTTCTTAGTAGTTATTGATACATATTTGTTCTTTAGTATTGGCGCCATTTGTCCAATGAGTTGGTTTGCCTTATTGCATCTGTAACAAGACCGCCGGAGCTTGGACTGGTTTGCTACTATAGATAATATCCCCAGCCTTTGCCCCAACCACCTCACTAGCACTTCACATCTACCAGGCCCCACACAAGCCGGGACAGCTGCACCTCCCCTCCCCTACCTAGGGTTTCCTACCCCAAGGGGGCTCGGACAAACACAAGTCATACCACAGCAAAATGTCATAGCTAACATAACAAAATTTAATTCATAACTTACGTCACCTGCAACACAGAGTAGGATGGCTGAAAGCCAGACTATAAGACAATATGTACAAGAGCAGATCTAGAGATGATTCTTCTTCATCATAGAGACTGTGACTATAGTTCGTGCGGTCGTCCTGTCGTGGTTACGCCTCACCCAGGAACCTCCAGTGGACAGGAACTCCAAGGTCTGATGCCTCTCCAAAGTTCCCTCTTCTTAGAGTGATCCAAATCTTAGGCTGATCAAGCGTAGTACCACTGTCTGACCGACACTGCACTGCTGATCAAGGATCCTCCCTTGATGTCTTACTATATCACCGTCACACTCTACGGATGAAGTCTGGGCCTACCCTAGACTACTAGCTGTCTCCCAACTGCAGACAAGTACGTGTAGCACCGTACCCTAAAGTTCAAGAGCTGGGATGCTTTTCTGTCTCATAAGTGACTGACACACTGATACGTCACCTATAACATGAGCTTTCGCTCCACATAAACACAATGTCACTTGCAAAGTCTAACAGGTGAATACAACCCTTCACCTATTCCACATAAACACAATGTCACTTGCAAAGTCTAACAGGTGAATGCAACACTTCACCTATTCCCATGTAACTACCCTGGTCGATGGGTATCAATCACATCCTAACCTACAATGTCAATGTTCAACACCTCGTAATGGGGTAGATCCCTACCATATCAAGCATGTCACTCCGGTGTTCACACCAATAAGTAAATCAATGTCTTAGGCCACTGGACCAAGTTTCGGCTTCACTAAGGTAAACCTTTGTAGGTACACACCACTTAAGCATGATAATATACAAGGTGTCCCATGACGACCCAGCCGGGCCGGAAGCATAACAAACAGGCCATGGTGACTGGTAACAGAGATCACTTCCAATCACTTTGAAATTCACTACCTTGCAATCATCAAGGTTCTCACTGAGTTCGAATTCCACCAGTGCTTCACTGGCTAAAATCAACAGACGTTGTTGTCTTGGATCCTATCGGGATCTGTTGACACTCGTCGGACTCTCTGCGGCGGTCATAGCATAGACCTACCGACTAATTCTGTACTCAGACTTTTCAATCGTTGATCTCGGCAGATTCCGATGACCGCTCCCAGTAATGCCTTAACCATCGTCTTGATCGGCACTGGAATGAGCCGGTCGCTTAGAGCTCATGGTTAAACTCTGGAATCTCCTTAGGTATAGCAATAACAAATCCTGAAACACGGAGGGTGTTGTGTGAGTACTCAACTACAACAAGAACTAACTGCATCTCCACCATTACACCTGCCTCTCAGTCATACATAATGCAATAAAGCTTTATATAGGAGATCATCACATCATAGATCCACTCTTAACTTTAATGTATAGGCATGATGATGTAAGAGAAAGCAATAGTACACCTGTACATAGTCAAGTAACCCGTCTGGGCTACCGATAGCCCCCTAGCACCAGAGTCGACTGTATGACTCTGTCAAAGTATCCCTCGCCTGGTGCTAGTCCACTCCTGTTTCCTCTTCCATCATCAATCAACAAATACACCTACTTCCCGTTCAGTGTAGGGATTACTTTATCTAGGAGGTGCCCAGCCAGACAAATCCTCCTTCCACGCATACTCACCAATTAAACAATCCTTTCACCCATGGATTGATCAAACTACACACATTAATAACTATATGTCCATAATAAATTATACTCCTTATAATTCATTACTATAGTGTTAACTAAGGATAACTCATGAATTGTTAAACTTTAAAAACAAACTCATATCACAGCCATCGCTCCGTCCTGGGATCCCTGTCCCAGAACCTGAGTTGCCTTTGATTAACTGACCTTCCCTTCAAGTCGGTCATCTCTCTGCCGGTCGAACACAGCTTTGGTGGCCATCCACCAATACACTTTCCCACAGCTACTGTGGGTCCCGTGCATCTTGTCCCGTGACGACTTAGGTCACGTCATCCAATGTAGCAAGGCCTCCAGCCTTTCCTCTACCAACTCAGCTCCTCATTTTGGGGGGATCATTCCCCTTACATACTACTCCCACTTCACGGCAGTACCTCAAGTACTCCATGAACAGAGTCAGGTTTCTGGAAGATTAGAATAATAGAGACAGACCCAGTTCGGTTCCTATCTTGTTTCTACCTAGACGCAACGGCCTCGAATTACAGAGCGCCGCATCGCTCTCGGTCGGGTATGTTCAACCTTCGGATAAGCACGATCGCTTTGGGGTCGGACCTGCAACCTAACGTGTCGGGCGGACCGGCCTACTTCCCAGTCGGTTGACTAGACATACGCAAGATAGAACACGCATGGTCACTCTAGCGGACGGACATGTAAACAAGCAGTGACAATAGGTCTTATAAATACTTCCTATCAACCGTTATCCAATAAATGTAACACCATTCTTCCTACGAGGAATAACACTGGTAATATTACACCGCAAATACTTACCTGCCGACCTTTCCCATGAATCACACCTTGGTTCCACGAATAATCACCACCACTGATCTACCATCTGAGTTACAATCATAATCTAATGAAGCAAATTATACATCTATAATAATAACAAGCCCTAACTTATCCTTATTAACAGCATCTAGCATTTCTATGCAATGAATGACAAACAACCTGCCTGGCGTGTGTAATAACTAAACCAAACAAGTAACTGCTACACAATTTGGTAAAGTATCGGAATCTTCCTTGCACAAAGCAGTGATAATATCCTACTTATCACTAACCATGCAAATCATTTGTAAACTAACCGTTTATAATTCTATCAATCTACAAACAATGGTTTTACGCCAGTACTAGAAAGAACACACGTTCCGGCATATGGTGTATACACACGCTCAGCTGTTGAGCCCGTCCGTCAACACATCACTTAGCCGATCGATAATAGCTAATTAAATATGCAGGCCGCCGTCGACAAATTTCTGCGCTTCGCTAAGACGATCGCGGTCGGCAATTAATTCTCTTGGGAAGGTAGGCGCGGTATAAGGACAATAGGTACACAATAGACAAAGTATTCAACTGACCTGTGATATACAATCACAATCTTGACTGCTGATGTCCCGCTCTGGCCGCGCACACTGACATCAACTTTCAGCAGCTCATTTCTGCGATCGTTCTACGATGAGGTCCGGCTGGCGACTGATCACGCCCAGCTAAGTGCGTCGTCATAATGCCTTCACTGCCCGAGTGAATTCCATGATCCACGGAGAAATCCTGCGTCAAGATTGTTCGCCCATCCCGTGTTCCATGAGGCAATTGTGAGTCTAGCGTGATCTTGACCACGTACGCACTTACTAGGGAAGATTCTAGATTTCTCTAGAAATACCCAGAATAGTGACGTCAGGCACTACTTTCGTGGGGAAACCCCCTATTTATTGTTATTAATTCCAGGGAGACTAACCCTTCGCCATCCCATCAAAGGGATATAACTCAGAGACCAGACTATCTGCAGTCATTTCGTCACAGCATCTATTTTCGATCTCGTCTTCTGATAAGGTTAGTTAGCATAGATAAATCATCATCATTTTGTGTCAAACCCACAGGCGTGGGCGGTCATGTTTCGCCATCTCACACGATCAGCAGTGTCGTGGATCAGCTCAGTGTTCTTGCCTCGACAGCGTCATGTGGCAAAGTTATCCAGATACTTACTTCTCTGCCTTCCCCCTGTTCTTGTCCCTTCAATCTTACCAGTTGTCAGTAAGTTTATTAGTATCTTTTTTTTTAATTTGTTTCTTCTCATAACGTGGCCAAAAAATCTTGACTATGTATAATTTCTCCAATTAGTTTACGGTTTTCGTTTGTTTTTCTGTAGAACTTGCTCATTGCGTTTTCTGTCTGTCACTGTATGTCACGCTGTGTACACAAAGTTTGAAAATCCATGCAGAAAATAATGATATTGAAAAACAAGTTTTACTTTATCTTTTGCTTACGTGTGGGCACTGTGAAACGGCAGTTGTGGTTGTTGGAACTGGCACACATCAACTGAGGGTGTGTGAACTGTGACACATCAGCTCTGGAAGTCCGGCAACCTACACAAACACACACAGTTACGCACACGCGCACACAACCGCCCACGTCTTATAAGGAACCCTATTCCAGAACCTACTTATTAAATATGCGCATTTCTTTCATTGTTCACTCCATTTCAGATACCAGATTAGGTTCAGATACTTGATCACGGTCAACGTGTATCTATCACAGCAATCATCACGTGTGGTAAGTATACGGTTCGCGTTACATTCTAAACTATACATACTTCATGACAATGTTTAACAGATTCTCTCTTCTCATTATATGACGACAGAACGAATGCTGACGAAATCAAACATCCCGTACTAGACAAGCATCAATCGATCGACATATCAATCAATCAATTAATCAATCAATCAATCAATCAGTTGCCGTCTCCACAATGAAGGTTGGCTGCCATGGATCTCCAACTCTGTTTCTCGCCCTGACTGTAAATTCTGTCAGATTGCTGTTCGTTCATCTCTTGATGTTATCTTCCCGCTTGTATCGTTGTCTACCTCTTGCTCTCTTACCCTCAACCTTGCCCTCCAGTATTGTTTTTATAAGAGCGTTACAGTCTTTTAACGTGGCCAAATATTTCACTTATCTCTATTGAAGTACTTTCATCAACACTCTTTTCATTTCCAGGTTTACTAGAACCTGTGTATTTGATTTTTTTTGGTTTTGTTTCCATGAAATACGACATTTTCGTCTGTATATCCTTATTTCCAGGGCATCTATTCGACTTTCTAATTGCTTGTTTATTGTTAAGGCTTCCACGCCATATAATAGTGTTTAATATACATAACATTTGACAATTCTGATTTTTAATGCTTTGTTAATCTCTCTAGATGTTAATACTGATTTCATGCTGCTGAAAGCATTTTTGGCCATTCCTATTCTCTTTTTGATTTCTGTTTCATTTCTGCAATAGTCTGTTATTTCGTGTCCAAGATAAGAGAAACTTGTTACTTGTTCTAGTACCTCCCCTTTTACTGTGATTACCAAGGTAGAGGAGATTATTACTTGTTCTAGCATCTCCTCGTTTACTGTGATGTCCAGTGATGACCAACTGTTAGACATGCCTAGCCTAGCACCATTACAATCTACGACAAAAGGGCCCAGCATCCGAAGTGCTACGTTCCCAAGGTTATGCACTACTGGCTATGTCCGAAAGTTTGGCACACCAACCCAACGCACGCATCTGCAGAAAAAGACAGCCTTACAGTGAGTGCCCGCTGACAAAGAAAGATACCGACATCCAAATTGCTAACTTCAAAAAGAAGAAGCGCCGACCGCCTTGGAAAGTAAGGAGATAATTAGGCTGCCAATATTTTCATCAAGGTGAAGCCAAATAGCATCGTCATCACCCCCAATCTATCCTATAATATAGCGCGATGAATGTGTCAAGAAGTAAACCATGACGTCACTTGCAGATAAGAAACAACTCCAAGAGCAGAGAAATAAGGTCCTTCTGACAGAAAAAAAACAAAAACAAATCACCACAGCGAAATGGGCGTTTTACTTGGGCGGATCATGATGACATGCTGAAGGTTCTGCAAACAAATGGAGCGAGTTCTGTCCTATTTATAGGAGCTGAAGTCCATGACTAAGATGCTCCTCAGAGGGATACAAAAGGAACGAAACAATCTCCAGACCCTTCAGAAAAAGCATCAGGAACAAAAGAAATGCAAGCAAACGCCAACGGCCATTCACACACACACATTGGCACCCTGGTGTCTTGATGGACGATAGTTTAATCAGCGATGTAAATTGTTTTCAAAGACTAAAGAATGACCGACTTATTGTCAATAAATGAGCACAACCGTTTTCAAAGGCAGAAATATAACTAAGCTGTTTTCAATGAATACTGTAGTTTGTTTACCATGGAAGAAAGAAAAACCAGTGACCAAGTCAACAATAAAACAAATGAAATTCGTGCACTGATTACAGCAATTAGACGTCGACAGGCAAATTTTTTGGTCACATTATGAAAAGAAGTAAATTAGAGAAGCGTGGTGACAACTGACAAGATCGAGGGGAAGAGAACAAGGGGAAGACAGAGAAGTAAATACCTGGATGGTTTGACCACTGGCATGTCTAGGCAAGAACACGGAGCTGATCAACGACTCTGGTAAACGAGTGTGATGACGAAACATGACCGCCCACGCTTAACGGCATGGCACACTATGAATGCAGTAAATTGTTGTCAATGACTCGAGTATGACAAATTTATGTTCACATTTCAGAAATAGAAACAGATTTCGTCTTCTTGGCACTGCTGGTGACCTTGGCCGTAGGTATGGCCTCGGCTATACTTTGGCCGCGTGGGGATGTGTTTGTGAGAGTGGTGTACGGCGAGTGTACTGCTGCTGTTTCGGGCAAGATCGTGGTCAACGGCAGCACCTGGGGCTGCTGCGACAGCCGCGTCCATGTTTCAGGTAAGTGGAGAGATCTGCAACATTTAGTAGATGCGGTAACTGTACATATTGAACAACGTTAGAATTAAACTGAAGAAAAAAGAAATACCACAATGTAATAGACGAGTTAGTTGCATATCATTTACAGGACGTTCCAGTCAACCACGAAATTATTTGGCTTTTTATGATTCACTGTATGTTTACGTTCAGTAGTGTGCAATTACTTTCTGCAACAACCGGTACTCATACCTTTGTATGAAAACCAACGCGAAAACCGGGCGGTCTGCTGCCATATCGCCCGCAGCTGTGTTTTGAAGGCGGTATGCAAGCTTACGAACTGCGTTCGTCACGCCTTCGCCACAAAGCTGGTAATATACGGGTAAATGAGAATATTCTTAAACAAATGAACCAGTACAATTATCTTGGAACAGTCATAACATCTGATGGGAGCTACCTTGGAGAGATTAGAAGTAGAATCGCAATGAGGGAGGTAGCGTTGTGCAAGATGGAAAACATACTGACCAATAAAAAGATATCGATTGCAAAGACATCTGTTCATCTCTTATGTTTAAATTCCATATCCCCATAACTTAAGTTACATATAACTGAGTTACCGCTAGCATTCTTAAACAGTGTTGCATATACTGTATCGCAGCTGATACTTTTCTTTGTTCTATTGTCTTAGATCCAGGACAGAACTGCTTTGCTCTGTTGCTTCTGGGGGAGGCTCCAACAGTAGCCTGCCCGGATGGCTACTTCTGCGACCGGGAGACAACCACCTGCCAGCCGCAAGTCAACTAGATTCAGGTGATTTAGCTTCTTATGGGCAATGTAGTTTATTGTTTCCATTGAGACTGGTCCGTGTAATGAACCTTTGAGTGTGGCCTGTTATTCTGCATATGCCTGTGTTTGTCCATCAAGTATGATGCTGACCATTCATTTCATCCAGTGGGCTTGAAAGTTGTGTGCCGTGAATTCTAAGATGGCTGGAATTGCTTATTTTGGCTCGAAATGTTCTCTGATAATGTGGGCAAAGAGTGTTTGTCGTTCCAGGTTTTTTCTTTTGTTTGTTTGTTTTGTTTTGTTTTGTTCTTTATTTGTTTTGTTTGTCCAGTCTTTTTTTTCCACACAGCTCTTGCAGTTCTGTTTGCTTCGCAAGTGACTACATCCTTGCGTAATAATGAACGCCATTAATTTCGGTCTTTGGCAGCAGTCCCCTATGTATCGTGATGCATTCCAAAAGCTGTGAATGATATCTTCAAAGTAACTTTAACGCGTTTCATCTGGTCGCCTTGGGAGAGTTCACGAAATGCATACTGCGAACACATTTTAACACTGAAGGTCTTGGCATTAACAAAGACAATAGCGTAGCTGAGACAGGCGTTCACCCATGCATGTTTTTTCAGCGACTCCCTGAGTTTCCTCAGGAAGATCACGAAGTACTGGGGTAGAAGGCAATGGCTGGAATCTTTGTGGAGGTCAAGCCTGTTTCATTAGGATAATGGTCTAGGATGGAAGTTCCGACAGGCTGACAGCAAGAGCATTGATTTGCTGATCGGGCAGCTTCTCCATCTTGTCTTGTTCCAGAAGTATTGGTGTTACCTGTCATAAGCTCCCCAGTAGTTATACCGCGTTGTCGTCAACGACGCCTCGCGAGTACGGACAGGGGTCCACCTGTGAGCGACACTAACCACACTGTGTCAGGAATAGCCAGTCGGTGAATACGTGGATCATGCAGTCCACGCAGGGACGTAACCCCGACTAGCGAGACTCACAGTGGTTAGCGGCCAGACGGCTTGGGAGCGTTGGACAAGACAGACGGAATGAATGGTGCTCGTATACTTGAGTGTATGAACGCGAAAAGAGAGAACGCCTGTGTGAATAATAGGAGACTGTGCGCTTGTGAGTTGTCTACATTGTATTGATATATTTATTGAATGTACTATTGCATCGCCATTGTAATTGTACGATGCATTTAATGGTTGTGATGAGTGAGATGTGTGAATAAAGTGTTTGAATTGTAGTTGTAGCGTGTCACGTCAAGTCATTCCGTGACCGTGTTTGTATCACACATGTTGATGATTACGAGCCTGTGTTATTGCTGAAAGCAAGACTCTGACATTACCTTTTCTCTGGAGTAAACTACGCAGGCCGAGAGAAGGATTTTTTTTTGTGTGTGCATATCCTTTACAGGACTTAGCTGTCAACACCAGCATCTTTCAGCTGTATGTTGATCTCTTGGCAAGATTACGCTCAGTAGTTTGTCATTGCTTTCTGAGGGGCCGGCTCAGTATCCCGCAAGTCACGAGCGGGAGTCGAACCGCCTGAGCTCTCGCTCCGCTACGAGACTCTGCGTGATAAACGGGATTACAGAGAGAAAGTGTTGTAACCCCACAGCCAGAGAGACTGGCGAGAGAAGGATTATGGTTGCAAAATACGCCTGTGAGACCTGGACACTTACTAAACAAGCTGAATAGCACATAAATGCCTTTGAATATAAATGGGTTCTAAGAATATCTTGGATACAGAGAAAAATAAATGCATCCAAATATAAAGATGTGAATGTTGAAGAAAGTTGGCTACTAAAGACAATGAAACAAACAAATTTAAAATATTTTGGTCACTTGGAGCGTCATGAAAGTTTGGAGAGAACAATAATGGAGGGGTATATGCCCGGGAAGAGAGGACGAGGAAGGCCAAAGATAAGATAGGTGCAGGATGAGGCAGATAATCTCAAGATTGGTGTATTGGACGAGGGATATCTTACTTATGACCGAGACATTTTCCGGAAGGTTGTTATGGGAGCGAGGTTCTGCACAAGACATGCTACTGTATGAATGAATGTATGCTATGGAGAGGTATAACTCCTTCCCTGGTCCCCGCCATGGGCTGTAGCTATTATGCCAAGTTTTGAAGCACAATATAACAAACTGTCGTCTGTCAAGAAGTCAAGGTGCCAGCAGGATAATTAGGATTGAGATGGTGAAGAAACATGACAGAGTGGGTGTGATTGACTTAGAAGCAAGTTGAGAAAATCATGAACAGAGACGAAGATGAACGATGAGGTTTTGAGAGTTGCCTGTGTTAAAAGTAACAGTTGTTAAGAAAGACAAGTCTAGGAAGGGGTGGGATTCCACCGATTCTATGCCGGATATAGGATTTTAAAGACACGCTGGGCATTAAGATGAGGAATAAGATCTTTATCACGATCGAGAGTCTTTTCGGCGGGCCTATATAGGAGTGGGATTCTGTAAGAGACCTGCAACATGATAGTGATATTTTACAGGAACACTCATTCAAGTCATAATAAGAAGACAATTGACATGTGTATGTCAAGTCAACAGACGGTCTAGAGTGGAAATATAGCCTTGTATGAACGAACGAGCGAACGAACGAACGAACGAACGAACGAACGAACGACGAACGAACAAACTTTATTTTAAAATGGTAACAAATTGGGCACGCAGGCCAGTCTTACATTCGTCCCTTTCAATCACTCATCTTTCATTCATCAAATGTGCATGTTACATTAACATAGGGGAAAAAAACATTGTCAAATGGATTTTGTAAGCATAAACAATGCATATTACGCATGATATATTCACATGAGAAAAAAGAAAACAAATTATCAAATGAAAGTTGTAACATAAACAGTGCATATTGCACTGCAATGTTGTGAGACACATCCCCCATCTACCCTCATATCCAGCAGCCACCAACACACCCCCATCCACCAACCCCCCCCCCCCCCACCCACACACACATACCCCCACGCACTCACACAGAACCAGGCAAACATAAATGCCGCCACCCACACACAATTCCCCACCCACACACATTTCCCCACCAACACACACATCCTCACACACCAAGAAGAAGAAGAAGAAGAAGAAGAGAAGAAGGAGAAGAAGAAGAAGAAGAAGAAGAAGAAGAAGAAGAAGAAGAAGAAGAAGAAGAAGAAGAAGAAGAAGAAGAAGAAGAAGAAGAAGAAGAAGAAGGAGGAGGAGGAGGAGGAGGATGTTGTTGTTGTTGTTGTTGTTGTTGTTGTTGTTGTTGTTGTTGTTGTCCAAAAGCTGCAAAGAGTCCATCCCATATTCCCAGCTACTCCGTCTTCGTCGCATCTGTCAGGATGATGATGACTTCCTCGAGAAAGCCCATGAAATGCTTGACTTTTTTCGCAGACGGGCCTATCCAGAGAACATCTTGTCCACAGCTTTCTGTCGTATAACCCAAGTCTCGCGTGAAATTTCCCTTGTCCAACAAATGCGACCTCCCAACAATGAACCGAAGCTTATCCTTACCTTCCATCCACATGCCTATGCCATCAAGCACATTTTTCTCCGGCACTGGTCTATCCTGGAATCCGACCCGGCCACTCGTGAGGTATTCTCTAATGGCCCTAGGGTAATTTTCCGCCGAAACCAGAGCTTCGGATACCACCTTGTCCATAGTCGCTTACGCACAGATACTACTGATAATTCATCTGTGGGCACAATCAAATGCCACCGTAAGAACTGTTTGACATGCCCTTACGTTTTTCAGACACCGGCGATTGCATTCCCCCTAGGCACCTTCTCCTTGAAAGATTCTTTCACTTGCACATCCCGCAATCTGATATATGTCATCATCTCTGCAAACAATGTGACATGAAATACATTGGTCAAACTGGTAGACACCTTGCCGATTGTTTTAGGGAACACCTCAGAGATATTAACCAGGGTGCTGACAAACCTGTCCACAACCATTTTAATTCTTCCAACCATAATGAGGTCGACGATGTATGTGTCACTGCATTGAAACCTTGCTTCTCCAACAGTTCCATCAGGCTAAAAATCGAAAGCCAATTAATAAACTTCTCTGGATGCGTCCATCCAGAAGGTATCAATACCGTTGTGGACGCTACTGTATAACTGTGCCATCTTCCCTCTATACATTCATATCTAACTGTTCACACGCCTCCGCCTACATATCCAACTGGTTACACTGTTTATAACTATGCTGTCCTCCCCCTATACACTCATACCCAACTGTTTATATTCATATCGGACTGTTCGCATTTTTTTTTTTATCTGGCCCTCTGGCAACCTTACTATACTTAAACTCTGTAGCCAAAGAGTGCCTTCTCAACCGGCACAACCGCCATATTTGCGAGTAGTTGTGTTATTGTGTTGTTTTGTTTTTCGTTGTTTTATCTATTTGTGTTGTCCTGTCCTTGACAAAGATTCTTAGAATCGAAACGTCGGCCGTTCTGTGTTGTCCTATTGAACTTATTTGTTATTTTATTATTTCATTTTATATATTTATTGAATGCTTCTGGTGTTTTTGGATAAGTCACACGTTGTTGTTCACCTGTGTACGATGGATTTTCTTAACGTGTAAGGTATGTAAATGTGCATTGTGTCTGTGTTTAGTAAGTCTCTTCTTTTCGCAGGAGCAAAATATACCTAATTGCTTCCAGTTCATATTATTATATCCTGCTGCAGCCGCTGCTTTCTCTTTTGTTCCAAACAGTTGAAAATCACCGAAGACTAAGTTGGGACTGTAAGGCAATTGTTAACGCATATCCAACCCTAGATTAATTGTGTTCCGCTTGGGTTTATCAATCTTCATGTGGTCTTACATTCTCGTTATGAAACAGCACTCCTCTAATTCATAAATGAACACACACAGTATTGTTTGGCTCTCATAGAAGAGAGAAGAAGGAAGTAGAGACTTGAGGACGCACTTGGAAACAACAATTGAAAGTTATAGTTACCGACCGGGATTAGAACCTGTCACCTGCAAATGATGATGGCGCCTCGCTGCAGGAACAAGTGTACTTCAACGCATGACCAACTAGACAGGTGTGAAAAGACATAACACTCTTAGAAAAACTACACTTGAGGGTAAGGTTGAAGGCAAGCCAACAAGAGGTAGACAACGATACACGTGAAATGATAAAATCAAGGGGTGGACGAACAGCAATCTGACAGATTGCACAATCAGGGCCAGAGACAGACAGTGTTGGAGATCCATTGTACAATCAGGGCCAGAGACAGACAGTGTTGGAGATCCACTGCAGTCAACCTTCATTGAAAGGTCATCAACTACTTTATTGATAGATATCCATCCAACCAACTGCAACCAACCAACCAATCATTTACTCAGATCGGTCGGTCGTTCGACGCGTGATAAGTTCATGGTCCTTTACAGCTCAGGCTGCAGAGAGAATTATGAAGGAATATTCTGGTGCTTTTGCCTTGACACAAGTAGTCTGACTATAGAAGTGATGATAGCAAGTAAAGCAATAAAATGGCTCGAGACACAAACATTCACTTTGGCACGTTTCCTTTGTGACTCAGTGAATATGCCCAGGAAGGTAGAGATCGAGTGGATCCGAAGACAGTGGTTGTTGTATCTGGTGCGGTCACGGCTGGCAAAGATTAGTTTCATTGCCAGGGCATAAGCGCGTTGACAAGGAAATGAGCAGGCTGACAGGCTTGCAGGTAAGGCTACTGTGGAGGGCGGACGAGCCTTGGACCTGGCGGATATACTGAACGCTCCTCGAGAAATAAGTCGTTTGCGAGAACCAAGTGAGGACTGTGAATCTACATCCATGGACAGACTGCGAGAACACCAAGGTAAAACACAGAACTGATGTCATGAGCCACTACACGCTGCGGGATTTACTGAGGAGGGAATAATTTCACTTATGACCAGAATGGTTCTATGTGCAGTGAGGAAGCTCATTCGACTAACTAACCAAGTAACTAATAAATCACACCCAAATCAACCATCTTGAAAACAAAGGGAGGGCAGAGAAGTAAGTACCTGGATGGCTTGGCCACGTTCTATGGTCGAGACAAGAACACTTCGCTGATCCACGACTTTGGTGATCGTGTGAGATGGCTAAACATGATCGCCAAAGCTTACCGGCATGGCACATGATGATGATGATGAAACCAACCCCATTATGCCCGTGGTAAGTGTTACATGTCACACGGTTATATACTTAAAGTATTACATTACTATATTACTTTGTATTTCAACACTCCAGTTAACAACAATTTTGGTAACTTTGTTTTCAGATAGTAATCAAGCAAGACAGTGCACAGACAAGAATACGTCTTGGCTTATAAACAACAAATACAACACCAATGAAGCCAGGAATAGTTTAACAACATGTATGAGAAAAGTTGAAAGCAATCATGATTATTGTTCCATTAAATCTTAAAAACAAACAACAACAGCAGCAGCAGCAGCAACAACAACACCAATAACAACAACAACAACAACAACAACAACAACAACAACAACAACAACAACAACAACAACAACAACAACAACAACAACAAGACTTTCACATATTAAATATATTGTTTTATTATTATTATTATTATTATTATTATTATTACTAGTATTACTACTACTACTATTATTATTACCACTACTATTATTACTTTTATTATTACTATTATAGCAATAATAGAAAAACACATTCCGGTAAGATGGCGACGACGTGACGCATTTATTTTTCGGGAGACGCTGTTTTTTGTGTTTTCCGTGTGGATTATGTGGTGTTATTTCGTATTCGTTTATTGGAAGTGTTCAAAAGAAGCCACGGAAGGCAGGTGGTATATGAAATTATGAGAGCAGCCGACAGATGTTTTGTTTTGCATATCCTTTACAGGACATCGCTGTCAACATCAGCATCTTTCAGCTGTATGTTGATTTCTTGGCAAGATTACGCTCAGTAGTTTGCCATTGCTTTCTGAGCGGCCGGCTCAGTATCCCGCAAGTCACCAGCGGGGGTCGAACCGCTCCCAGCTCTCGCCCTGCTACGAGACTCTGCGTGATAAACGGGATTACGGAGAAAGTGTTGTAACCCCTCGGCCAGAGAGACCGGCTAGCCGACAGATAGTTGTTGGTTATGGTGTCAAGTTTCGCAATGGTAAGTAGAAGATCTCTTTCACGAGACAATGGCTGGCGTCTCCGACCAGTATGGTCACTGCCAAGGAAAGAAAGCAACGACAAACTACCTTCTTTAAAAGTGCCTAGTTCACTATGATTTAGCTAGAGACATAGCATCGCAAGACAAGGACAGAGACATTAAAATTAGCAACATGGAATGTTTGGACGTTAAACGACGACGAAAAATTAGATAACATCAAACAAGAAATGGAAAGAAAGAGAATTAATATTTTAGGGATGTGCGAAACGAAATGAATAGGAGCAGGCATCAAGATAGATGAAGACTTTAAGATTATTTATTCTGGAGGAGAAGATCGACAAAGGGGGTAGCAATTATTTTTAACCGGCAAACATCAAAATCTGTTCAAGGATATTGGACCGTGTCAGACAGAACTTTACTAGTTAAATTAAACGGCAGACCTTTTAGCATAAATGGTATTCAAGTATATGCCCCAACAGGAGAATCCGGTGAAGATAATGGTGAGGAATTGTATGCTTTAAAGAAATGTAAAAATTCAGAAATTAATATCATAATAAAGTCGCTTAAAAGTCGACAGGGTCGACTTAATCGGATCGGGTTTTATCCCATATGGCTCAGTCTCTTTCCGCAGCACGGAAAGCGTCACACAAAGCACGAACTCCGTAGCTTTTAGCGACAACCCACAGGAGTCTCCGAAACATTTAACTCGTAAACCGAAGGGTGCGGCCCGGAATCGAACCCACAACTTTCGGAGCACGAGTCAAACGGCCTTACCACTTCGCCACAGAGACTCGATATTTATAGGGGACTTAAATGCAAAAGTAGGAAATCGAGGTGATTGATGCACAGTAAGAAACTATGGTTTAGGAGAGAGAAATGAAACAGGATACAGACTTGTAGAGAGGGCAAAAGAGCAGGAAATGATTTAAGGTAAGACCTGGTTTAAGTAACACCCTAGAAGATTATGATCACTGGGGAGTCACGATAGCAGGATTAGAAACCATATTTATTACATTCTGATTAGCAGAAGATTTAGAAATGCGCTAACAATAGCAAAAACAGTTCCCAGTGCTGATTGTTATAGTGACCACAGATTACTTACAGGAACATTGAGTATACAGTTAAAGAAAGTCAAGTATATATCAGGAAACACTAAATATGATTTGTGTACATTGAGTAACGACAAGGAAATGCAAATCAAATTCAACAAAGAAGTACAGAACAGATTTTTGTATTGTCTGATCTGGAGATGCTATTCCAGGATGTGGATGATCAATGGGAAATGTTGAAGAATTCAATCAGTTTGGCTGTAGAAACAACTATTCCAAAATTAAAGAAAGTGGGTCGTAAGAAATGGATGACTGAAGAAATTTTACAACTAATGGAAACAAGAAAACTCAACAAAAATAATTCTGCGAGATATGAAAAAATGCACAGACAAGTAAGAATATTATGTAAGGAGGAAAAAGAAGCATGGCTTGGGAAAAATTGCTTAGAAATTAAAAAACTACACAACAGTAAAAATACCAAATTAGTGCACAAAGAATTCAGGAATTTACTACTAAAAGAACGAGTACATCAGCAGGCTGTCTAAAAACTACAGATGGAAAAATCATAATAGAAAAAGATCAGAATCTACATGTATGGTCAGACTATGTGAAAAACCTTTATGATGATAACATAGATGAACAGTATGATGTTCGATTTAATAATGAAGGACCGTCAATTTTGAAGATGGAGGTTCGGAATGTTCTTAAACATACGAAAACTAGCAAGGCCCTCGGTTCAGATAACATCACAACAGAAATGATTAAAGCTTTAGAAGAATATGGAATAGATCAAGTCACCAGACTGCTGAACACATTAAATGATACCGGAGATATACCTTCTGATTTATGTAATTCTGAATTTATTGCAATCACAAAGAAATCAGGAGCCTTGGAATGTGATCAACATAGAACAATTAGTATAATGAGTCACATCACAAAGATTGTGCTACGAATTTTTATGCCAAGAGTGAAGAAGAAAATACAACCTGAAATAGGGGAAGAACAATGTGGATTTATAGAAGGAAACGGTACAGCAAATGCTGTGTATATGCTGCGAACAGTTATTGAACGTGCTATAGAAGTAAACAAGCATATACATCTTTGCTTTGTTGACTACACAAAAGCTTTTGATAGAGTTAGACACGTCAATATGGTGGATATACTTGAAGATCTACAAATTGATGGGAAAGACTTTAGACTTATAAAAAACATATATTTGAAACAACAAGCTGCCATAAGGATTGATAATGAAGTGGGACAATATCAGCCTATTATGAGAGGTGTTAATCAGGGATGTGTAATGTCTCTCAGGTATTTTTTCCCTATACAGTGAAAATATTTTCTGGAATGTAGAAGATATAAATGGAATCAGCATTGGAGGACGAAACATCAATAACATTAGATATGCAGATGATAAAGTATTGATTGCAGACAATGCACATGATCTGCAACAATTAGTAGATGCGGTTGTTGTACACAGTGAGCAACTGGTGTTAGAATTAAATTGGTAAGAGACACAGGTTATGGTCTTCAATAGGAAGAACGAAGCACAACAATGTAATATACAAGTAAATGGGAATATACTTCAACAAGTGAGTCGGTACAATGATCTCGGAACGGTCGTAACATCTGATGGGAGATGCCTTGAAGAGATTAGAACAAGTATCGCCATGGCGAAAGTAGCCTTTAGCAAGATGAAAAACATTCTGACCGATAAAAAGATGTCAATTGAAACGAGAAAAAGAGTGTTGATGGGATACATTGAGCCGGTTCTTTTGTATGCAGCCTTTGCTTGCCCCATTCTGCTCTTAATCTTTGTTGTGCATCTTCCATCTAATGTTATAAATGCCCCTAGGTATTTAAAACTATCCACTTGGTTAAGAATTTTCACTTATATTTCTATTTCACGTTTTGGTGTCATCTGTTTATTTGATATTGCCATTGTTATTGTTTTCGTGATATTCAAGGAGCGTCCTTTCTTTGCACCCTCTATTACTACTATATCCAGCAATTGTTGTAGATCTGTTGCATTATCCGCAACCAATACTGTGTCATCTAAATAGCGTATATTGTTTATAATATAACCTCCTATTAGTATTCATGGTTTCTCTATGATCTCTCTCATTATTACTGCGCTATAAAGGGAGAAGAGATCCGGTGACAAGACACATCCCTGTCGTAATCCTAGCTATATTTTTCCATAATTGCCCTCTTTATTTGCCATTTAATCGCTACTATTTGGTTCCAGTCTTTATTATTCTGAGACACTTCCCAACATTTTTAATTTCTAACATTTTAATCAGTTGATCGTGTTTTATGAAATGCCTTAGTATAATCTATGAAATACAAATATAATACATACTATATACAATAATAATATATACAATAATAATATATACAATAATAATATATACAATAATAATATATACAATAATAATATATACAATAATAATATATACAATAATAATATATACAATAATAATATATACAATAATAATATATACAATAATAATATATACAATAATAATATATACAATAATAATATATACAATAATAATATATACAACAATAATATATACAACGTCTTTCTGTTTTTCTTTTGATCTTTCTATTGTTGTCCGTAATGTATATATTGCCGGCTTCGTGGCTTTGAGGTTATGACTTTTCTCCGTAATCTCGTATACTCTCGTCGGTAACGTGAATACGGTGAGAATCAGCGGTGGTTCGAATCGCATCGGTGACTTACGGGATATGTGAGCCGGCCGTTCAGAAAGCAATGGCAAACTACTGAGCGTAATCTTGCCAAGAAATCAACATACAGCTGAAAGATGCTGGTGTTGACAGCGATGTCCTGTAAAGGATATGCACACACAAAAAATGTATATATTGCATTGTTTGTCCCCTTTCCTTCCACAAATCCATACTGTTCTTCACAAATTCCCATTATTATTTTCTTTCGTGTTCTTCTTATTATAATTCTGAGTAGAAGCTTAGTGACATGGTTAATGAGGTTAATTGTACGAAAATCATCGCATTCAATTTCCCCTGATCTATTTGGTATAGCAATAAATACCGACTTTATCATATCACTCGGTAGATCACTGCTATAAATGTCATTCAACATGTTAGTTAATATATCTACTCCAAATTCTCCCAGTAGTTATAATTCTTCTATTGTGATTCCATCTGGCCCAGCTGTTTTCCCTTTCTTCACGTGTTTAATAGCGTCAGCTACTTCTGATTGTAAAATAGGTGGCTTTTTTCTAAGTTACTTTTTTCTGTTAATTCTTCCCATTCTCCATCATATAATTCTCTTATATACTCGTTCTACCTATTCATTATAGCATCATCCTCCAATAATATCTTTCCTGTTTTTGATTTTAAACACCCTGTATTTATTCTTATTTTCTTTCCTGTGAGTTCATTGATTTGTCTGTGAATATTTTTGCATCATTAATATAATTTAATTCAATTTTCTTGCACTGCTCGTTTAACCAGATTTCTTTTGCCTTCACGCGTGTATCTCTTATTTCTTTATTTATCTTAGCATATTTTTGTTTGTCATTTTTTATCTGTTTTCTTTCGGCCATCAACTGTAAGATTTCTTCAGTCATCCATTTCCTCAGCTTTTTGCCTTCTCTCCGGTAATATTTCTTTGCTCGTTTGATGAATGGAGTCCCGTAACATTTCACATTATTCATTTATACTATAGTATGTTCCGATTTGAATGCTTTCATTCGCGATCAATTATTTTGAAAACTGTCTGTTGCATCGTTATGAAATTTTTCCAGTCGTCTTATATTTACCCCCACCCAAGGAATATGTCTTTGATAGGTCCAAAACCAACTTAAATCATCGAAAGCGGCGACATTCCTTTGATGTGTTGCTGAACAACTAGTGATTTCTCGCTAACGAAGTTATGTTTACAGTAATGGGAGACCTGCAAATTCAGATGACACACAAAGGCGTATCAAGATTAGTATGGGCGTGGGTGAAATGAAAGAAGTAGCTTAAAATCGACAGGGTCGGTTGCATTGCACCGGGTTTTTATCCCATATGGCTAAGTTTCTTTCCGCAGCGCGGAAAGCGCCGCACAAAGCACAAACTCCGTAGCTCAAGCGACGACCCTCGGGAGTCTCCGAAAAAATGCACTCGTGAAAGGAAAGACGCGGCCCGGAATCGAGCATACAACCTTCGGAGCCCGAGTCAGATGGCTTGACCACTTCACCACGGAGAATCCCAAGAGGGGTGCAATGTGTAATATTAGTAAAGACAGAGAATTTACAGATCATGGGGTAAATAATTTGTAAATTAACAGGAAAGTAGAAGGAATATATTTCTTACCTTATTTTTCATTTCCTTCTTGTTTCTTCAGCTGATGCTGATGCTTTAATGTTTAGGGCCTGCAATTCGTCTGAATTGTTGGAGCACAATATCCCAGTAAGTGTGTACGTAGATTAAGGTCTGCGATCTGCTCAGACCTTAATCTGTGTCGGACGATTCCAGTAGGTTGATGATTGCTCTCGGTTGCATAAAATTCAATCCATCTTTTCTCCAATAGTCCTCTTCCTCTTTCAACACATGGTCCTCACATTTTTTCCAGTAACTTTTATCAATATTTAATAGCGCGGACAGACAGACAGACAGACAGACAGACAGACACACAGACAGACAGACAGACAGACAGACAGACAGACAGACAGACAGACAGACAGACATACATACAGACAGAAAGGTAGGTAGGTAGGTCGACCGGCCGGCCGGCAGGCAGATAGATAGATAGATAGGTAGATAGATAGGTAGGTAGGTAGGTAGGTAGCTAGGTAGGTAGGTAGGTAGGTTGTCGGGGTCTTGCATTCAGCAAGTACTCAGGCTCGTGTTCTTTGACATATGCGATACAAAACACAGTCACAGAATAACTTAACGTGACACGCCACAACTACAATTCCAAACACTTTATTCACACTGCTCACTCATTACAATCATTACATTCATTCAGTAGCATGTCCTTTGCAGAACCTCGCTCCCATAACAACCTTCCGGAAAGCTTCTCGATCACAAGCAAGATGTCCCGCGTCTGATACACCCATCTCGAGATCATCCGTCACATCCTGCACCCATCTTCTCTTTGGCCTTCCTCTTCCTCTCTTCCCAGGCATATACCCTTCCATTATTGTTCTCTCCAAACTTTCGTGACGTTTCAAGTGACCGAAATACTTCAATTTTCTTTGTTTTATCATCTTTAATAGCCATCCCTCCTCAATATTCAACTCTTGAAGTATGGATGCATTTGTTCTTTTCTTTACCCAAGATATTCTTAGAACTCGTCTATAACATTTATATTCAAAGGCGTTTATGCGCTGTTCAGCTTGTTTAGTAAGTGTCCATGTCTCACAGGCGTATGTTGCAATGGGAAAGATGCATGCTCTTAAAAATCTAATTTTTGTAGTTCTGTCTGTCCCACTCCATAATTTATTCATCTGCTTTAGTCTTTGAAGAGCAATGGACAGTCGCCGTTTAATTTCTTTCATTGTGTCACCGTTATTGGTAATCAATGACCCAAGATATTCAAAATTTTCCACCACCTCCAATTTTCCCCCATTAATGTATATTTCTTTCTCCGTAGTAGTTTTATCTGTATGCATTATCTTTGTTTTTGCTATGTTAAGATATAAGTTGTGATTTTCACTATTCAATTGGGTTGAGGCTATTAGGTTTTCTATGCCATTCTGTGTTGTGGATAGTAATACTGTATCATCAGCATATCGAATCTCTGGTATGTCATGACCGCCGAAATTTAGGGCATCATATGGCTCCCTGTTTATATCATCTCTTACATTTCTCATTATATTTTCGGCGTACAGGTTAAACAAATAGGGTGACAGCACGCAGCCCTGACGGACTCCTTGCTTGATGTCAAACCAATCTGATGCCTCGCCATCTATTCTAACTGCTGCTTGTTGGTCTAGATATAGCATTTTTATGAGATGTACTACATGTGATGGGAAGCCCATATTCCTCATGATTTCCAAAAGTTTATGATGTTGTACACAGTCAAATGCCTTTGAATAATCCACAAAACATGAGAATAGGTTTACATTAAATTCTCTGCACTTCTCTATTATTAAACGCATGTTGAATATGTGATCTCTTGTTCCTCTTCCTTGTCTAAATCCAGCTTGAACCACGTTAATCTCTTCTTCCATTTTCTTACTAAGTCTTCGCATTATGACTTTCAGTAGAATTTTACTTGCATGACTGATCAGGGCAACAGTTCTATAGTTGGTGCATAATTTCAGGTTGCCCTTTTTTGGTATTGGAATGAAGATAGTTCTCTTCCAATCTTTTGGCCATATACCATATTTCCAAATCTTTGTACATAATGCATGATATATGTGTATGCTTTCTTCTCCTCCCGCTTTAATTAGTTCAGCTGGTATCTCATCACATCCAGGTGATTTACCATTCTTCAGATTCTTTATAGCCCAAGCAATTTCATCTAATGAGGGTTCAGGTTCTGTCTCTACTGTCATTGGCTCATGTATCTCATTCATATCCTCACTGTCACTCATATCATACATTTCACTGCAGTACTCCTGCCATCTTTCTAGAATTTGTCTAGATTCTGTTAAGGTATTTCCCATCTTGTCACAGATAACATTCAATTGAGGTTGAACATTTCTTGTCAATAACTTCATTTCTTTGAACATTTCATAATCTCTTCCAGCCTTATGATATTGCTCTATTCTGGTACAGCAATCTTGTATATATTGATTTTTGTCCTTTCTTGTGTTCTTTCTTATTTCTCGAGTTAAAGATTTATACTTCATCCTGCGGTTAATTGATTCTTCTCCTTTCTGTTTCAGCTCCCTTCGTTGTTTTATTAATTCTAACGTGTCTAATGTAATCCATGGCTTAAGTTGCTTTTTCTTGGTCGGAATTAGATCTTTGGCTGCAGTTATCAAGATATCTCTAGCTTGTACTGCCAGTTCATCAGGTGTCATTTCTTCTTGTACAGACATCAAGACCCCAAAGCGATTCCTAACTTCTATGTTGTATGCGTCTGGTATGTTTGTGAGATCAAAACGAAGTGGCCTTGGTCCTCGGGTAAGCTTTTTGAGTTTTAATTTCAGATCTGCTTCTAATAACTGATGATCTGTATCACAGTCTGCACTTCGTAGGGTTTTTGCAGATGTTATGCTTGATCTCCATCTTCTATGTATTAAAATATAATCTATCTGATTTTTGGTAAAACTGTCTGGAGACTTCCATATGAAGAGACTTCTTGGATGTTGTTTAAAAAGTGTGTTGGCTATCGTTAACTTATTTTCTGTGCAAAATTCAATTAATTTGTCACCTGCATCATTTCTATTTCCTAATCCAAATTTTCCTAAAACGTGTCTCTCATTTTCAGCTCTGCCTGCACCTACTTTTGCATTACAATTCCCCATTATTATTGCTATATCATTATGACCAATCTTATTTAATGTGTCTTGTAGTGTGTTGTAAAAATCTTCAATTTCGTCGTCATCTGCTGCTGAAGTAGGTGCATATATCTGTATGAGAGTTGTGTTTTTTGGACGGCCTTTAAGTCTAATAGTGAGGATTCTATCACTAACTGGATTATATCCCATTAAAGTTTTTGCAGTTGTCTTATCTAAACAAAATGCCACTCCACTCTGGCCTCCGACATCTCTACCAGAATAAATGAAAATACTTCCATTTTCAGTTGTAAAATGTCCCTTGCCGCTCCAGCGATGTTCACTAATTCCTAAAATTTGAATGTTTAACCTCTCAATCTCATCACACACTACTTTAAGCTTTCCCTCATACAAACTTCTCACATTCCACGTTGCCATTCTCACTCTGTTTCTTAGTCTGACACAGGGGATTTCCTTGGTAACACAGTCAGGATTAACTCCGTCATCACGATTACTAGTACTGGTCCCTGCGTCACACTCTTCCCCAGTGTTATCTGATCTGCCTGGCCTGGGGGTCTCGCCACCAGATCTCTTTCTTATTATGTTTTCTTTCATGGTTGTTATGGTTTCTTGGCAAGTTTTGCAGAAGGTAGTTTGCCATTGCTTTCCTTCTGGGCAGTGACTGTACTAGTCGGTGGCCATAGCCATTGTCTCTACTGATGAGATCATCTGCCTATCGCCGCAGAGTGCAAGACCATAACCAACAACAATCTGTCAGCTGCTCTCACATTCCATCCACCACCTGCTTCCATGGCTTCACGTAACCCTGATCGGGGGGCTAAACGGGTACTCCACCTTGCCCAAGGGTGTCCCGTAGACTAACGGAGGAAAGGAGGCGTCTTACATCTCCTTTGATGGGGGATACCCCTACCCCGCTAACCGGACAATCATTACATGCATCGTGCATTTACAATAATATAATCAATAGATCTACAAATGCAATACAACTTACAGTCCTACAACCCAGGCGTACAGTCTCCTAATATTCACACAGGCTTTCTATCTATTCGCATTCAAACACACAATTCGCACAAGCTCCATTCAAACCGTCTGTCCAGTGCGACAGTCCCCAGCCGCCTGTCCTAACTCGCCGTGAGTTTCCGCTTAGCGGGATTGTGTCCCAGCGTGGACTTCATGTCCCACGCTTGCACTAACTGACCATCGCTGGCACAGCGTGGTTAGCGTCGTTCACTGTTGGACCGTACTTGCCCGGCTCCGTCGAAGACGACGCGGTAGAACTGGCGGGGAGATTATGACAAGGTAGGTAGGTAGATAGATAGATAGATAGATAGATAGATAGATAGATAGATAGATAGATAGATAGATAGATAGATAGATAGATAGATAGATAGATAGATAGATAGATAGATAGATAGATAATAATAATAATAATAATAAGTCTTTATTTTCAAAGGGTTAAGAATTGGGCACGCAGACCCGTCTGACATTCTGCCCTTTTTCTCTATTTCCTCTCATACATTCTTTCATTCAACATCACTTATGAAGCAACTTTTGACAACAAAAGAACATTAAAACGCATGAAAAATAATCAATAACAAATGACTCACTGAGGCAGTGTTTAACATGGGCATTATAAATACCTAAGGAGGGTGTAACGTGCCATACATAAGGGAATGTTTTTTGGCTAGTTGTCGTTTGAGATAAGTTACCATTATTGTCTTTTTTGTGTTGTTTGTTATAGGGGCATGTAGTCTGTACTAAGGTAGTGTTCAAACAGGTTGCGAATGTATGTATCATGATTGATGGTGTCTTTGATTTCTTGTGGAAGATTGTTCCACAACTGAGCGGCAGAGTATGCTAAGGTTGTTTTATATGTCTATCCTAGGTTTAGGACATGAAGTATATTTAGTCGTTCGCTATGTCTAGCGTTATATTTAAACAATGGCCAAAGGTAGCTTGGAGCATTTTGAAATAGGATTTTGTGAATTAGTTTGGTCTTATTAAAAAGCAGGCGCTTGTGGAGTGGCAGATAGATAGATAGATAGATAGATAGATAGATAGATAGATAGATAGATAGATAGATAGATAGATAGATAGATAGATAGATAGATAGATAGATAGATAGATAGAAAGATAGAAAGATAGATAGATAGATAGATAGATATATAGATAGATAGATAGATAGATAGATAGATAGATAGATAGATAGATAGATAGATAGATAGATAGATAGATAGATAGATAGATCCCCGCCAGGAACTGGGCGAAGCCAGGCCGAGTCAGCTAGTTTATTTATATAATCACGTTTCATGAAAGAACCCCCATTTGAGACACCTCTGAACAAACCCATTTAACTTCGCGCTTTTTGTGCCAAAACGCAACCCGCCAGACAATTTCGAAAAGAGCGGGGGTGTGTCTTGCTGAAGCTATAATACTCTTAAAATGATAGCATGAATACGGGAGCCATAAATTATATACCGCGTATAAACAAACATTAAAATCTGCTGTACAATCTCCAGAACAAATTTTTTTTTGTTAAGTGGACATAATGATAAGGTTATATGCTAAATATCATCATTTTCCCTCAGTTGGTTACTGAGATATTGAATTTTATACTGAGGCAAAAAAAAAAAAAAAAACAAACACACACACACACTATATGTATTTTAGCCACTGCATTGTACCTATTTTTCATAGTTACTCTGTATTGTGCTTGAATTTCTTTATCCACCTTCAAATACTCTTTATTAAGTCTCATGGTCTTAACCACTTTTTCCTCTCTTCAGTCTGACTTCAACTGGTCCACATAATGGTACTAGCTGATGATACAGTATTACTATCCACATCACAAAATGGAATAGAAAATCTAATAACCTCAACCCAAAGAAATATTGAAAATCACAAATTATATCTTAACATAGCAAAAAGCATACGGATAAAACTACTATGGATTAATAAATATGTGTAAAAGAGGAAAGATTGAAGGTGGTGGATAATCTTGGGTCGTTGATGACCAACAATGGTGACACAAGGAAAGAAATTAAACGACGACTATCGATTGCTCTTCAAAGACTACAACAACTGAATAATTTGTGGAGTGGAACAGATAGAACTACAATAATTATATTTTTAAGAGCATGCATCTTTCTCATTGCAACATACGCCTGTGAGATCTGGACACTTACTAAATAAGCTGAATATCGCCTTTGAATATAAATGTTATAGACGGGTCCTAAGAATATCTTGGGTAAAGCAAAGAACAAATGCATCCATACTTCAAGAGCTTAATATTGAAGAGGATTGGCTATTAAAGACGATATAACAAAGAAAATTTAAATATTTTGGTCACGTGAAACGTCACGAAAGTTTGGAGAGAACAATAATGGAGGGGTATATGCCTGGGAAGAGAAGAAGAGGAAAGCCAAAGAGAAGATGGGTGCAGGATGTGGTGGATGATCTCCGGATGGGTGTATCGGACTCGGGACATCTCGCTTATGATCGAGAAGTTTTCCGGAAAGTTGTTATGGGAGTGAGAAAAGGGCGAAAGGGTGATGTGTCCGACCTGTTAAAGGTCAAATATCTTTAAATTCATCATTATGGATTGTTTCACGGCAATTTGGCTAAGATCAAAGTGTAGCTTCTGTTCTTGTATCTGACTGACTGGCACCTGGCCGTCTTGACAGACGATGGTTTGTTACATTGTGCTCTAAGAAGGCATAATAACCACAACGCATGGCGGTAGCGAATGTGACTGATCAGACCAACTCGCGCAGTAAATGTTCATCAACAATGGATGCATGTGAATACATGGTCATTTCCACCATCACGGACCAACTTATGTCTCACAAGCTCAGTGTGTGTCCTATCTGCAATCATTTTCTCCTGTGTCTTTATTCCATTTATGATCGCTGCCCTCCATGCAACACAATCAGCGGCGACTTTCTCCCAAGGTGCAATATCAATGCCAGTATCAATCATGTCCAGCTTACACACATCTTTGTATCGTAGCAGAGACCGTCACCGAGATTCGTGTATCACGACAGTGGTTAAGGGTAGACTTCACTTGATCTGCCATGACCACCAGCAGAAGTGGTTATCCCAATGACATACAGGGACTTGGAACCTCATGCAGCGGCTCTTGCTCCTTGGGGTATCCTGAGCCCTAAAATAATTAAGCAATTTATTAAAATAATCAGCAGACTCAAACACACATTGTCATTGTACCTTGCGGTGTCGAGGTGAAGTATAAACAGCCTGACAGTGTCCGTTCATTGGCTTCACGTATCAAGATTACTTCATAGTTTTTCTACGAGCAGCATGAAAATCCCCTGCTGGCTTGCTAGGCCAGGCGCAGATTTACGACATAAATCTGACCAAACGGTGTCACTCCCCCCTGGCGAGCCAGAGCCCCGCTGGCTCATGATCTCGTGATCATGGTTTCCCTGTCTACACCACAAAGAGGTGAGTTGACTTGTGTAGTCGGCGAGTCATCAGCAGGCTACTTATTTTTTCTGTTCACCCCCCCCCCCCCCCGGGAGAGGCTAGCCGATCCTATCTCTGCTGGCCGCAGTCCACACCATGTAGGTCCTAGTGGGACTGGAGAGGCCTTATATAAAAATGTAGTTTATGTTCTTGTATCAGGACATTAAGTAGATGCGGTTGTTGCACACAGTGAACAACTAGGGTTGGAATTAAATTGTCAGAAGACACAGATTATGGTCGTCAGTAAGGAGAGTGGAATACCGCAATGTAAAATACATGAAATTGGGGATACTCTTAAGCACGTGAATCAGTACAATTATCTCGGAACAGTCGTAACATCTGATGCGAGATGCTTGAAGAGATTAGAACAAGAATCGCCATGACGAGTGTAGCCTTTTGTAAGATGGAAAACATACTGACCAATAAAATATTGCCATTTGAAATTTAGGTTAATCGCATCTGCACCTGTTTGGCTTACAATGTCACGAAGAGAGGTACGGAGAACAAGAAGCCATAAACATTGGAAATAAGGGCTACAATTGTGACCGGCCTGTAAATTGTCAAAAATCCTTAAATTCATCACTTTGGATTGCTTCACGGCAATTTGGCTAAGATCAAACTGTAGCTTCTGTTCTTTTATCTGACTGACTGACACCTGGCGTCTTGACAGACCATAGATTGTTACATTGTGCTTCAAGAAGGCATAATAACTACAACGCATGATGGTAGCGAATGAGACTGATCAGAACAAGTCGCGCTGTAAATTTTCATCAAGGGATGCATGTGAATACATGGTCATGTCCACCTTCACGCATCATCAGCAATTATTTTATCCTTTGTCTTCATTCCATTTCTAATCTTTGCCCTCCATACAAAACATTCGGCGGTGACTTGCTCCAAATGTGCAATATAAATGCTTCTATCAACCATGTCCTGCTTACAGACATCTTTGTATCTTAGTAGAGATCGTCACCGAGATTCTTGTATCATGACAGTGATAAGAGTAGACTGACTTATCTGCACTTGACCTGGCCTATGGCTACCAGCAGAAGAGGTTATCTCAATGACATACAGGGTCTTGGAACCTCACGGGGCGGCCCTTGCTCCTGGGGGTATCATGATCCCTAAAATAATTAAGCAAATTTTTCAATAATCAGCACACTCAAACACACATTTTCACAGCTATGTTAATAAGCGATAGTAATTACCCCCCCCCTCCCCCGCCCCCACCCTCAACCCCTCCACCCACCTTTTTTAACTTAACATATTCTTAAAAAGTTAATTAGTTAATTGCATATTCTTTACAGGACGTTACAGTTATCACCAGCATGTTTTACTGTTGTGATCTCTTGGCAAGTTTACTTTCAGTAGTTTGCCATTGATTTCTGAGTTACCGGCACCCATACCATTATGTGTTTAAAAAAAAACAATGCAACGCGGACTGCTGCCAAATCGCGCGCAGTTATATAGAACGCAGGTAGGCGGAATCATGAACTGCGTCCGTAAAACCTTCGCCAGCGAGCCGGCATTTAACATATGTAATTATCGCTGTTTTCCAACATTGTTATTGTTTGAATAACGAAGACACAAACAATAGATTGTACGATTTATTGCCTGGCTTATTTCGCTGCATCTCGTCAGGTACATACTGCAGAAATCACACAACTTACGTGAATTAACTAGATAAATCCTCCAAGTTGAAATATACACATATTCGCAAAGTAATGTCAATTATCTACTACGGTAATTTTAAGCTGACTAACATGTCTTTCTGTTTGCACAATTCTGGCTTGCGTTGATTGATCATAATTGCTTCTGCAAATTTTAACAAGCGAGTATTTTGTGTGTTAAACAACACGCGAAAGGCAGTGTCTCTGTCAACCACATGGCCGCTCTCTACAATGTGCTACCAATTGAAGACGCCGGGAGCTTCCGGTGTATCGGCCCCACGAGGCTAGCATCACCTGTGTGTTGACCCATTGAGGTATGTGTTCTGACACTCGTTTGTTAAGCTGTCTCTCTGTTCTACCAATGTAGAATGCCTGGCATCTACATGTGAATTGGTAAATACATTTGTTTGTGGCGTACAGAGGAACAGGCTCTTTGACTGCTGGTGTACGAATCGGTACGGTTTTATATCTAATGACTGGAGTTGCAGCACAGAATGTTCGGCCTACTGCTGTAGTAAGCCGGTCTTGTAGACGTTGCATTACGTCATCCCCTCGAAAGGTTAGCTGGATGAATACCTTGAGTTTAGTGACTGTAGTTAAGTCTGGTTTTGGTTTGGGCTGTTGGTAGTAGCGCTTTATAAATCCTGTGGCGTACCCATTCAGGTTTAAGACATTCTTCAGAGTTTCAAATTCCTTTGTCAGTGTGTCCTGGGTGCATACCTTTCTAGCACGGTCAAACAGGGTCCGTACTAAGTCCCGTTTGTACTGGACAGGTGTGAAGCTCTGAAAATTTAGGTATTGGCCAGTCCATGTTCCTTTGCGATACACCGATCTTTGAATTGTGCCGTCTGCTCTACGTCTCATTAGGATATCTAGAAACGGTAACGCTTCGTTGTGTTCATGTTCCATAGATAGAGAGATATTTTTATGCGTCTTGTTCATTGTGGCCTGGAATGATGTTGCTTGTAGCTCGTCTGTGATGATAATTAGTACATCGTCCACATAACGACGGTAAAAGGCCAAGTTGTTGATGTCTGAGGATCTCTTTTCTTCTAAATGTGCCATGAAGATGTCCGCTAGAATAGGACCGAGAGGTCTCCCCATCTGCAACAACAGGGTCAGTAGACAAACATTGTATAATACTCAAGATGCACCAAAATTATTAACGGCTGAAGTAGAAAAGGCTATTAAAAAGATGAAGGAAGGAAAGGCTGCAGATCCTGGCAAGATAACAACATAGATGATCAAATCCTTATCCAGCTTTGGCATTGAAACTATCACAGAATTATGTAATGATATATATATATATATATATATATATATATATATATATATATATATATATATATATATATATATATATATATATATATATATATATATATATATATATATATATAAATACTGCTGGGTACATCCCCAAGGATTTTTTTGAAAACATCCATTTTCATCACACTAGCGAAGAAGCCAAGAGCTGTTGAGTGTGAGGAGTACAGAACTATTAGCTTAATGAGCACTAAGGTGCTACTCAAGGTCATACAAGAAAGAATTCAACATAAAATAGATGAGGAAGTAGCTGAAGAACAATTTGGGTTCGCAAAAACAGCGGCACCAGAGAAGCAATTATCTGTTTGAGGATGTTAATTGAAAAATATATAGAAGTTCAAAAAAAGTATATATGTTTGTTTTATAGACTACAAGAAAGCTTTTGATAGAGTACAACATGAACGACTAATTACGTGCCTTCAAGATATAGGAGTAGACGGAAAGGACATCAGACGTATTAGTAACTTGTACTGGGAACAAGTGGCGTCTATTAGATGCGGTAATAACTATTCGTCGCCTATAGAGATAAAAAGAGGGGACGGCAGGGATGTGTACTGTCCCCAAGCCTCTTTAACCTATACACAGAAAGAATTTTTAAACAAGTTGAAATGCCTGGACTCAACATCAATGAAAGAATCATAAACAATCTTAGATATGCTGACAATACCGTGTTACTAGCAGAAAGTGAGCAAGAGTTGCAAGACCTAGTGGAAGAAGTAAACAGGCACAGTGCAGAATGTGGCTTAGATATTAACATCCAAAAACAAAAACTATGATAATTAGCAGTGAAAAGGAAAGGTCATCAATGACCATCACAGTAAACGGGCAGATACTAGAACAAGTAACAAGTTTCTCTTATCTTGGACATATAATAACAGATGATGGCAGAAGTGAAATGGAAATCAAAAAGAGAATAGGAATGGCCAAAAGTGCTTTCAACGGCATGAAATCAGTATTAACATCTAGAGAGATTAATAACGCATTAAAAATGAGAATTGTCAAATGCTACGTATATCCAACGCTACTGTATGCCACGGAAGCCTGGACATTGAACAAGCAACTAGAAAGTCGCATAGAAGCCCTGGAGATGTGGATGTACAGACGAATAGGTCATATTTCATGGAAACAAAAACAATCAAATGCAGTGGTCCTAGAAACACTGGGAATGAAGAGAGAGTTGATGAAAGGAATAAAGAGGAGACAAGTGACATATTTTGGCCACGTTAAAAGACACGATACTCTTATAAAAACCATACTGGAAGGCAGGGTTGAGGGCAAGCGAGCAAGAGGTAGATAAGGGCCGTGCCATGTAGCATTTGTAAATAAGAACGAGCTGGATTAGTAGTAAGGAGGAAACAGTAACATGGTCCATTAAATCGTGGGAGAAGATGGAACGCGCAAAAAGGTTCAATAGAATTCAACGTTGCGACACGGAAAACGAAAGTGAAAGTAGGCGAGTTTGTCATCTCGGGAATCCCACGTGAATATCGGAATGTGACGTCACTGTGAAAAACGTCACGATGGTAGTCAAGCCAGCGATGTGAAACATGGAAGGACGCAACAGAAATTTTCTGTCACATGAAACAGCAAAGAATTGTCAGGAAGTATGCTCAGCGGTTGAGACAGTTATCATGCATCAAAGGGCCAGTCAACCACATCAAGGGCATCAGTAAGTTGGCATAGGAATTAAGAGTAAGTCCTCGTGTGTGACTTTAGAATCATGTGCACCCCTGTAACTGATTGCTGTCAGCATTTGGGACTAAATTACTCATTACTATTTACGTCGATAATCACAATAAATAATAGGACGTTCTCTGCCTTCCTAAAAACTGGAACAGAGACTTTCATGATTACGCACATGCTGTTGTATAGATTCCGAATAAACAAGTGTTGACGCAAGGACGCGAGAGTTTTGTACTCATTCTCCAGTCTGCATTATTGTGTCATGACGAGTTGTCAATGTTGCTTGAATGAGCCCACAGAAGTGCATTGGCAGCCGTTACCTCATGTAGCATAAATGTATAGTTTAGTCTAATTTAGTCGTAGGATCAACATCATGGCACACGGGTTTAACCCATAAGTGCTCCGTTTTCCTCCTAACTCAAACCTGAGTCTGGAGAAACTCAGCCCAATGCACGAACTCCGTTGCATCGGCGAGGATCCTGAAATACTTTGGGTAGATTTTTAACTCGATTTCTCTAGATCTGCCTCTGCCCCTAACAGTCAGGTCTTAGTCAGATATGACTGAGCTACCGTATGACAGTAGACGGTACTACCTGCTTTCTGTTAGCGCCGAATGTTGGGAGGTGCTCTCCAAACCAGACACTTCCCTTAAAGTCGCTTAAAAGTCGACAGGGTCGACTTCATTGCACCGGGTTTTATTCCATATGGCCCAATCTCATTCCGCAGCGTGGAAAGCGTCACACAAAGCACGAACTCCGTAGCTCCAGCAACGATCCCCAGGAGTCTCTAAAAAATGCACTCGTGAAACACAGGACACGGCCCGTAATTGAACCCACAACTTTCGGAGCCGAGCCAGACGGCTTGACCACTTCGCCAGACACTTCACACTGTGCCAACGGCTTCGGGCGGAGAAGCGCAATTTGGAGGATACATGCCTTACCTAGTGCGAGGAAATGCAACCTCAAGACTAAATGTCATGGCAGGGCAGACAAGGCCCTAAGCCTTGGTCGGCAAATGGCGTTGGCTAGAAGCTCCTACAGGCGGGCAGGTAGAGCATTGCTTTGCTGATCCGGCAGCTTCTGCAGCTTATATTGTTCCAGATGTATTGGTGTTGGCTTTCCTCTGGAGTAAACTAGGCAGGCCGAGAGAGGGATCATGCTGCATGGTCAACACATGGTCTCTAAACTCAGCCCAGGCTTTGTGTTATGGAGAGGTGTAACTCCGTGTTACAAACTATCGTCTATCAAGACGGCAGTCAGCTTCTGTCTCACTTTCTGCTATTTTCAGTCTCATATTTCTTCAATGCCTCTCGTATCATTATGTGAACAAAGAACACAGTGTGTCGTTCTCTTATAGATGTGTATAATGTTTTTACTATAAGAGACAGACAAACGGCATTCTTTGTTCAAGTAATAAGAAGAGCGGCACTGCAGAACATCGTGACAACTGGTAAGATCTGTGGTAAGAGGTGCAGAGGCAGACCAAGAGAAATAATGCTGGATGGACTGAAACAGTGGAATAGAGGAATATCATCAGCAGATTTGATACAGATGTCCATATACCAAGGTTTTTGTAAATACATGAACACTTACGTCAGCCGGCTAGGTACGAGATGTTGATACTATTTTACTTTCTACACTTTCTTCCCAGTAGTCGTTTATTAACTGCTGTAGGGTTCAAAGTTATAGTTATTCGTAACATTGAACTCAGACGCCACATCTCCGTCACAGACAAGCTCGTCCTAACTTGTGGCTCTCATTCCAACCGTTCCTACCACACATCGGATCAGGATCAATGCAATATTTCGGTGCTCTGACTGGCATTCAATGAAAGTGATATATTTCATAAGGCTAGCTCATCATCTCATCTCATCTCATCTCATCTCATCTCATCAAACCACTTGGCATGCTGCCTTATAATAAAATCTAGCGCAGTTACAACCTCCACTTTAGTCCTGATTTCTTCATTTCTGATCTTATCTCTTCTTGATACATTGAGTATTCTTCTCAGGAATATCATTTCTGTTGTTGTGATTTTTCTTTTCTCTTTTCCTGTCATTGTCCAAGTTTGGCATTAGTAACATAGAGTTGGTAGGAAGATTATGTTGTAAAGTGCTTTCTTAGTAGTTAATGATATATGTTTGTTCTTTAGTATTGGCACCATTTGTCCAATGAGTTGGTTTGCCTGATTGCATCTATTTTCGATCTCGTCTTCTGATAAGGTTAGTTAGCGTAGATAAATCATCATCATCTGGTGTCATGCCCACAGGCGTGGGCGGTCATGTTTCGCCATCTCACTCGATCAGCAGTGTCGTGGATCAGCTCAGTGTTCTTGCCTCGACAGCGTCATGTGGCAAAGTTATCCAGATACTTACTCCTCTGCCTTCCCCCTGTTCTTGTCCCTTCAATCTTACCAGTTGTCAGCAAGTTAACTGGTAATTTTTAAAAAAATTTATTTCTTCACATAACGTGGCCTAAAAATCTTAACTATGTATAATTTCTCCAATTAGTTTACGGTTTCCGTTTTTTTTTTTTGGGGTTGTAGAACTTGCTCATTGCATTTTCTGTCCGTCACTGTATGTCACGCTGTGTGCACAAAGTTTGAAAATCCATGCAGAAAATAATGATATTGAAAAACAAGTTTTACTTTATCTTTTGCATACGTGTGGGCACTGTGAAACGGTAGTTGTGGTTGTTGGAACTGGCACACATCAACTGAGGATGTGTGAACTGTGCCACATCGGCTCTGGAAGTCCTGCAACCTACACAAACACACACAGTTACGCACACGCAAGTAGTATATATGTACAAAAGCCGCTCGTTTTGCAAATCGCTTTTGCGCCTCAAAGGGCGATAACTCTCCGGGTTCTTTAATTTCCACCACAAAGGGCGATAACTCCGGGTTTTTTAAATTTCCTCCGCAAAGGGCGATAACTCTCCGGGTTTTTTAATTTCCTCCGCAAAGGGCGATAACTCGTTTTTTTAATAGGCGTGGTCCGAGTAGGTGTGGTCTTGTGACGTTAGGTATGGGGGTCAAGTGACCCCCTTAAATTATAGGTACTATAACAACATAGAAAATACAACATTCAAAATAACAAACGAATCAAGTAAGGTATATGTTTTTTTTATTAAATCATATATAGACAATACAATACAAGGCATATTAAATAAGTAGCGGCATAGTGGGAAAGTCTGGAAGGTAGTACCGGGAGTTATACGTCGGCAAGTGTGGGAACATCTCCAACGGGTGTGACGGTGGTCGGTTCATAACAGACGTGGAGGGGTGCATATGGCAAAGTCATTAAGTAACGGGTTGTAAAAACGGGGGTGAGTGGTATGGTAAAGTATTTTGAACTGTTAGCACATTGGCGGTGTACATTAGTACGAATAAAAGGTGCGGTGGGGATAGTAGTGGGGATGGGTTAGTGAAATTAGTTGATAAGGGTGGTTATTAGTGCTATGTAGATGTTCATAGTAGCTTATTCACTAACATCACACGTGTTACAGATGAAACCTTGAAAGCTAAAGATCGTTGATTGCAATAGATATGGTGTAGTGTCATTCGGTGGTAAGGGGTGGGTACCAGGTATTAGTGGTCAAGTAGTGGTCAAGTAGTGGTCAAGTGAGTAAATTTTATGGGAAAGTGGTTGTAATGATATGGTGATGATTAAAGGGTGGTAAATTAGTAGTCAAGCAAGGAAATTTTAAGGGGAAAAGTAGTTGTAATGATATGATGATGATTAAAGGATGGTAAATTAGTGGTCAAGCAGTGGTCAAGCAGTGGTCAAGTTGTGGTCAAGTGAGGAAATTTTAGGGAAAATTGGTCGTAGCGACATGGTGATGATTAAAGGGTGGTAAATTAGTGGTCAAGTAGTGGTCAAGCAGTGGTCAAGTAGTAGCCAAGTGAGGAAATTTTAGAGGAAAGTGGTTGTAATGATATGGTGATGATTAAAGGGTGGTAACTTAGTGGTCAAGTAGTGGTCAATCAATGGTTAAGTAGTGGTCAAGTGGTCGATTGACCACTTAAATTGTAGAGAACGATGTCCCTAAGATTATGGTAGTGGTTAAAGTGATCGATGACGTGGTCAAGTAGCGGTCAATCAGTGGTCAAGTGGTCGAGTGAACACTTAAAAGGTATAGAAAAGTACGTATATTGAAACGGTGATGGTAAAATGGTCGACAAAATAGTCAAGCAGGGGTCAAGTAGTGCTCAACCATTGGTCAAGCGCTCAAGTGAGAAAATTGTAGGGTATGGTACGTGTAGTGAAACAGAGATGGATAAATTAAGTAGTGACATTGTCAAGTAATGATCAAGTAGCGGGCAAGTACTGGTCAAATGGTCGAGTGACCACTTAAATTGTAAGGGAAAGTACGTGTAGTGAACCTGTTTTGGTTAAAGTGATCGATGACGTGCTCAAGTAGTGGCTAAGTAGTGGTAAATGATCGAGTGACTACGTAAATTGTCGGTGAAAGTAGGTCTAGTGACATGGTGATGATCATGAGTTGGTCAAGTGGTTTTCAAATACTGGTCAAGTAGTGCTCAAAGGTAAAGGGGTGGTCAAACGACCCCTTAATTTGTAGGGGAAGTTGCTGTAGTGACAGTAGGGGTTAAAGTGATCGATGACATGATCAAGACGTTATGCCGGCTGCTAAGTTCAGAAAGTAGTGTCCTTAGTATTGGTAATTTCCCTGACAGGAGCGTCTCGAGCACTGATTTTGTATTGATCAATAGCACCTAGTGGTACAGTCGACACACATGGACAATAGTTACATCCGGTCAAAGATGGCGTCCCACCCTATCACACATGGGTAATTGCTACAACTAAACTACGTCTAATTCACTAAAACTAGTCAGATATGGCGTCACATCCGGTCACATGGGTAATGGGACATCTGAGACACGTGGTTAAGAGGGAAACTATAGAAACAGGGTGGCCTATCGGTTGTCGAGTCAGGGAACCTAACTTATGATGATCACTGTGTATAGGAGTGAATACACTGCATCATCATCACTGCATCCGAAGGGTAAAATGGTCACCCTCTTCTCTCTCTCTCTCTTTTTCTATAACCGTGTAGTCCAAGTGTTATCCGGTTACACCAAAGGACACCCGGGCATCAACACAACAAACTGCCCCGATTCAACCTTAGGCAATGCACGTAACATGACAGGTCACATGTCCGCCGTCATAACCAGCGACGTTATCACGTATCAAATTAGACATCCACACTTTCATTTCCTTTCTATGTGGCCATAGTGTCTTTACATCTTTCTCCAGAAAGCCATTTCCAAGACCAATATATGTTTTTTCAGCGTAACCGCTCAGTGCCACACTTCACAACCAGACAAAAGTACACCTTCTATGTACCACTTCAACCATCAAATAAGAAAATATGTTAGACAAAATATTAAAATTATTGGTCAAATACAGAAATATCTCGTCCAAACTTATAAAAAGTACGAACATTTGTTAACCTATTGGGAAAAATATCAATCAAGTAGGAAAGTTTGTTAGTCAAATAGAAAAAATATTGACCAAGTAACGATATATCTTGTCCACACATATGAAAAGTAGGGAAATTTGTTAGTCAAATGATAAAAAAAAAGATTGACCAAGTAACGAAATACCCCCACCAAACTTATGAAAAGTACGAAACTTTGTTAAGCAAGTATGAAAATGTATCGACCAAACAGAGAAATATATCACCCAAACTTATAAAAAGTAGGAACATATGTTAACCAAATAGAAAATATCTTGGCCAAATAGGAAAATTTGTTAGCCAAATGTGGAAAATATTGTCCAAGTAACGAAATACATCGTTCAAACTTACGAAAATTAGGAAACTTTGTTAATTAAATGTGAAAATTTTGGCCAAATTTCAACCAAACTTATAAATATTTCAACTAAACTTATAAAAAAGAAGGAACATTTGTCAGCCAAATGGGAAAAGGGTCGGCCAAATACATAAATATCGCAACCAAACTTATAAAAAGAAGGAAAATATTGACCAAGTAACGAAATACCTCGTCGAAACTTATAAAAATGTAGGACATTTTGTTAAACAAATGTGAAAAAACAAAACACATATTGATCAAGTAAAGAAATAACTCCTCCAAATTTATGAAAAGTACGAAACCTTGGTACCCAAATGAGACAAATATAGGTCAAATACTGAAATATTTCGTCCAAACTTATGAAAGGTAGAAAATTGTCTTAACCAATTGGGGTAAATATTGCTCAAACTAAGAAACATGTCGACCGAAGTAGGAAATTACGTGAACCAAAGTAATAAAATTGTTGGCCAAATAGGAAAAAGTATCGGTCAAACTTATAGATGTCTCGTTTAAACTTATAACATGTATGAACATTTGTTAGGTAAAGGTGAAAAATATTGGCCAAGTAATGAAATATCGCATTAGAACTTATAAAATGTACGAGTTAACCAAAGGCGAAAAGGCCAAAATACGAAATGTCTCGACCAAGCTTATAAAAATCTAGGAAAAAATATTACAACTAAAATATTGATCAAAAGGTATAAATCCAAAACATTATAAAAATAACCAAATGTGAAAAATACCGTCCAAAGACAGAAATATTTCAACTAAACTTATAAATAAGTCAACAAACCATTGTGAAAATTTTTGGGCAAGTACAGAAATAGCTATGGAAAAAGTAAGTCCACAAAACTAAGAAAAAAATGTAACTTCTGTAGTCAAATGTGTCTTGAAGTTTTATCTGAAAAGACATTTCACAATACATAATCAGCACCACTTTCCTTGTTTTACGTTACCGAAGGCCTTCACCGTATCTGGTACAGATTCCCTTATACATCACTCATCTCTCCACACTCTTGGTTTCTTTCTAATACAAAGTGGTCACATCACCAAGAACTTCAAACCTCCAGTGTACACGTGCTCCATTGAAACACCCATGACAGTTAACAACATGTATGGCCATGTAATCTGTGAGTCCATCGGGGATAGTTCATCCGAGTATTCGTCACCAAAGATCCATTTTCCATGGCTGACATCTTCATCTTGCTATACCACATCTTATTCTAACATATACTTTACATGAAATTTCCCAAAATTGGGGATCTATTAAAGAATACGTAATGAGATACACAAAGACACCAAGAACATATCAGACAAAACAACTCACAATCCAGACTTAGAACTAAAACTTAAACCATATCAGATGAACCACCCAACAAGTACTACTAGAACTCAAAACATAACGATATTAAGGAAACGCATACTTACACATTGTCAGACATTGGATTTAAATCTCCTACTACTAACATATCACTGGTGTCGAATTCCCGTTTCACAAAAACACCCTCTTGTCAGTTGTTAGTGAAAACCATTACACCAGTCCAGAATTGTGACTCGTAGAATCTACACTCACACAGGATCTATTAAAGAATACGTATGAGATACACCAAGACAACAAGAACATATCATACACAACAATTCACAAACTAAAACTTAAACCATATCAGATGAACCACCCAACAAGTACTACTAGAACTCAAAACATAACGATATTAAGGAAACGCATACTAGTTTATTTCTGTTTATAACTGTTTTAATATGGCAGAGAGAAACATGGTAATTAGACTTTATCTGCCTTCTTCACTGCTGTCCTTTGTTCGATGACTTTTCTTCTGTGCTTGTCCTTCAGGACTGGATTCAAATATTTTTTCCAAGTCTTGTACACGCCTTTTAAAATGCTCACGTTCTCTGATTACATGGTGCCAGTTACCATTGCGTTCTTCGGTGCCAACAGTATGGACTGTCAAGAAGTGAGGTTCTGGTGCAAAATTAACCTGTGGAGGTAAATAAAACACATTGAAACTTACAAGACGGCCACACATACTACTTCACTAAAGAAAAAACAGTAAAAAAATTCATGATGAGAAGTGGTAAAAGGCATCAAAAACAGACTATCGACATTCTATTGGTCACGTCTTGAGAAAAGGTAAATGTATTGTCACTGATTGTTTGTAGTATAGAGAGATGTACATAGAAAACATGTATAGCAGCTAGATCTTCTGTATTAGATATGTTTACAAAAATACACATGTGAACTATGATCATTACTACCCATACACACCTTATTCGTCGATGACGAACACCTTCGGACACCTACAGTAGGATAGTTTTCGTTCCACAACACATTAAATTTCTTGAGAGACTCTGGGGCATGACTACTATCCAAAAGGTCAATATCTTCATCTGAAGACGAATCATCACCCCAAGCAAAGGTTGTCTCTGGTACATCTAAAGCTGGCTGGTGTCACGAGTAGGTTTCTGGCAGAACAATTTTTTTTCCGCTTGATTATTTTTATAAGTGTGGTTGAGATATTTCTTATTTTGATCTTTTCATACTTGGTTAACTCCTTCTTTTTATACATTTGACTGAAATATTTTTGTATTTGTCATAACTTCTTCCAAGACTTTGTTCATGTCTGGTAATGTAAGCTCTGTTCCATCAAGAAAAAAGACAACGTCATGAACACAACCCACTAAAGAACATCAACAAAAATCTTGGTTTCAATATTTATTCATCAAAATATGTATTTCATTGCTTCTTTCTTACGATATACGACTAACCTGTTTTGATGAATAAATATTGACACCAAGATTTTTGTTGATGTTCTTTAGTGGGTTGTGTTCATGACCTTGTCTTTTTTCTTGATGGAACAGAGCTTACATTACCAGACATGAACAAAGTCTTAGAAGAAGTTATGACAATTACAGAAATATTTCAGTCAAATGTATAAAAAGTAGGAGTTAACCAAGTATGAAAAGTTCAAAATAAGAAATATCTCAACCACACTTATAAAAATAATCAAGCGAAAAAAAAAACAAATTGTTCTGCCAGAAACCTTCTCATGACACCCAGCCAGCTTTAGATGTACCAGAGACAACCTTTGCTTGGGGTGATGATTCGTCTTCAGATGAAGATATTGACCTATTGGATAGTAGTCATGCCCCAGAGTCTCTCAAGAAATTTAATGTGTTGTGGAACGAAAACTATCCTACTGTAGGTGTCCGAAGGTGTTCGTCATCGACGAATAAGGTGTGTATGGGTAGTAATGATCATAGTTCACATGTGTATTTTTATAAACATGTCTAATACAGAAGACCTAGCTGGTATACATGTTTTCTATGTACATCTCTCTATACTACAAACAATCAGTGACTATACCTTTACCTTTTCTCAAGACGTGACCAATAGAATGTCGACAGTCTGTTTTTGATGCCTTTTACCACTTCTCATCATGAATTTTTTTACTGATTTTTCTTTAGTGAAGTAGTATGTGTGGCCGACTTGTAAGTTTCAATGTGTTTTATTTACCTCCACAGGTTAATTTTGCACCAGAACCTCACTTCTTGACAGTCCATACTGTTGGCACCGAAGAACGCAATGGTAACTGGCACCATGTAATCAGAGAACGTGAGCATTTTGAAAGGCGTGTACAAGACTTGAAAAAAAAAATTGAATCCAGTCCTGAAGGACAAGCACAGAAGAAAAGTCATCGAACAAGGGCAGCAGTGAAGAAGGCAGATAAAGTCTAATTACCATGTTTCTCTCTGCCATATTAAAACAGTTATAAACAGAAATAAACTAGTATGTGTTTCCTTAATATCGTTATGTTTTGAGTTCTAGTAGTACTTGTTGGGTGGTTCATCTGATATGGTTTAAGTTTTAGTTTGTGAATTGTTTTGTATGATATGTTCTTGTTGTCTTGGTGTATCTCATACGTATTCTTTAATAGATCCTGTGTGAGTGTAGATTCTACGAGTCACAATTCTGACTGGTGTAATGATTTTCACTAACAACTGACAAGAGGGTTGTTTTTGTGAAACGGGAATTCGACACCAGTGATGTGTTAGTAGTAGGGGATTTAAATCCAATGTCTGACAATGTGTAAGTATGCGTTTCCTTAATATCGTTATGTTTTGAGTTCTAGTAGTACTTGTTGGGTGGTTCATCTGATATGGTTTAAGTTTTAGTCTAAGTCTGGATTGTGAGTTGTTTTGTCTGATATGTTCTTGGTGTCTTTGTGTATCTCATTACGTATTCTTTAAAAGATCCCCAAATTTGGGAAATTTCATGTAAAGTATATGTTAGAATAAGATGTGGTATAGCAAGGTTGAAGATGTCAGCCATGGGAAATGGATCTTTGGTGACGAATACTCGGATGAACTATCCCCGATGGACTCACAGATTACATGGCCATACATGTTGTTAACTGTCATGGGTGTTTCAATGGAGCACGTGTACAATTGAGGTTTGAAGGTCTTGGTGATGTGACCACTTTGTATTAGAAAGAAACCAAGAGTGTGGAGAGATGAGTGATGTATAAGGGTTTCTGTACCAGATACGGTGAAGGTCTTCGGTAACGTAAAACAAGGAAAGTGGTGCTGATTATGTATTGTGAAATGTCGTTTCAGATAAAACTTCAAGACACATTTGACTAAAGAAGTTACATTTTTTTCGTAGTTTTGTGGACTTACTTTTTCCATAGCTATTTCTGTACTTGCCCAAAAATTTTCACAATGTTTTGTTGACTTATTTATAAGTTTAGTTGAAATATTTCTGTCTTTGGACGGTATTTTTCACATTTGGTTATTTTTATGTTTTGGATTTATAACTTTTGATCAATATTTTAGTTGTAATATTTTTTCCTAGATTTTTATAAGCTTGGTCGAGACATTTCGTATTTTGGCCTTTTCGCCTTTGGTTAACTCGTACATTTTATAAGTTCGGATGCGATATTTCATTACTTGGCCAATATTTTTCACCTTTACCTAACAATGTTCATACATGTTATAAAAATTTAAACGAGACATCTATAAGTTTGACCGATACTTTTTCCTATTTGGCCAACAAATTTATTACTTTGGTTCACGTAATTTCCTACTTCGGTCGACATGTTTCTTAGTTTGAGCAATATTTACCCCGATTGGTTAAGACAATTTTCTACCTTTCATAAGTTTGGACGAAATATTTCAGTATTTGACCTATATTTGTCGCATTTGGGTACCAAGGTTTCGTACTTTTCATAAATTTGGAGGAGTTATTTCTTTACTTGATCAATATTTGTTTTGTTTTTTCACATTTGGTTAACAAAGTTTCCTACATTTTTATAAGTTTCGAACGAGGTATTTCGTTACTTGGTCAATATTTTCCTTCTTTTTATAAGTTTGGTTGCGATATTTCTGTATTTGGCCGACCCTTTTCCCATTTGGCTGACAAATGTTCCTACTTTTTATAAGTTAGTTGAAATATTTATAAGTTTGGTTGAAATTTGGCCAAAATTTTCACATTTAATTAACAAAGTTCCCTACTTTTCGTAGGTTTGAACGATGTATTTCGTTACTTGGACAATATTTTCCCCATTTGGCCAAGATATTTTCCATTTGGTTAATATATGTTCCTACTTTTTATAAGTTTGGGGGGATATATTTCTCTGTTTGGTCGATACATTTCATACTTGCTTAACAAAGTTTCGTACTTTTCATAAGTTTGGTGGGGGTATTTCGTTACTTGGTCAATCTTTTTTTTTTTATCATTTCACTAACAAATTTCCCTATTTTTTTCATATTGTGGACAAGATATACGTTTTATTTGGTCAATTTTTTTTTTTTCTATTTGACTAACAAACTTTCCTACTTGATTGATATTTTTCCCAAAACGGTTAAAAAAATTTTTTTCGTACTTTTTATAAGTTTGGACGGGAATTTCTGTATTTGACCAATAATTTTTTAATATTTTGCCCCTAACATATTTTTCTTATTTGATGGGGGAAGTGGTACAAGAAGGGGGGTACTTTTGTCTGGTTGTGAAGTGGGGCACTGAGCAGGTAAAGCTGAAAAAACATATATTTGGGCTTGGAAATGGCTTTCTGGGAAAAGATTAAAGACCTATGGCCACATAGAAAAAAAAAATGAAAATGTGGATTTCTAATTTGATACGGATAACGTCGCTGGTTATACGGCGGACATGTGACCCGTCATGTTACGTGCTTTTCCTAATTTTAATCGGGGCAGTTTTTTTTTGTTGTTGATGCCCGGGGGTCCTTTGGTGTAACCGATAACACTAGGGCTACACGGTTATAAAAAGAGAGAGAGAGAAGAGGGTGACCTTTTT
>JACEFZ010019235.1:0-55000 GCA_014155875.1 Cepaea nemoralis
GACTGTCTTCGTCCAGAAAGCTAATGCATCGCCCGGGGTCGGAAAGTTGTAACGCGATCAAGGGCTGCTTTTCTTAAGCCCTTGCAAAAATAAATCTTGGTTGAATGCTTTATAATTCCTAAATGTGATACTTACATGTTTATGTTACAAAGAGGAGGAAGAGGGAGGAGCAGGGAGGAGGAGGAGAAAGAGAGAAGAGGAGGATGGAGGAGGGAGAGGGAGGAGGGGGAGGAGAAGAGGAAGAGGGTAGGAGGTGCAGGAGGGGAGAGGAGGAGGAGGAGGAATAAAACGCATATGCCTGTAGATTTAATAATGGCTAAAGTTGTTCCATGTCTTCTTAGAGTTGGCGACAGTGTAAAGAAATATAAAATCTTCAAACTTGATAGAGATAAGGTAACTATTATTTATTTATTCTTTAAGCAAAAAAAGATGAGTTACAATGTTATGCATTATGCATTATTTTTATGCAAACTTTGAAAATGCCTTACATATTGTATCATTATTTATTATAACTCATATGCCGGTACATAACTATGGACAAAGAGTTTATAAATCTTTGAAAACGATGCCACAATATGACTATAAGTTATACAGAAAAGTTATATCCCTTGAAATAACTTTTACAGAGTTAAGTCCCCTGAGATATATGAAATTATAATGAAAAATGAAAAATGAAATAATTTTGGGTAAGCAGCCGATTTCACACTAACAAAATATGACAGTGGGCTGCGCTGGAATGAAAGGAAGACGTGTAGAAAATTTCATCTCAATCGGATGGGCCGTTCGCGAGCGCATAAAGGACATATGGACATACAGACAGACAGACAGACAGACAGACAGACGGAGATCGTCTTTTATATATAAGATTTTGAAAACTTACTGAACGCAATTTACTAGATATGTATAAAGAATAGGTTGATTAATAAACATACATGACGTAATCAAATAAATCTAACCTTCAGTACATTACAATATATAATATGTATGATATTTAGTAAGCCCTCTCCCACGCTTTGATACAAATTTGGCATATGGTGTAAGTCTCAATTGTGTATAGACCAATCGGCACTAGGTGGATGATTTACTCAATATTCCGCTGGTCGCCTTTACTTGCCAGGACATGTTCTGGTATCCATTGTAGGCTGGGTCGACCAGGGAGTGCAGGTTAATTTTTAAACATCCGTCTCTATGGGGGTTCGACCATATGCCCACCGGGCTGACAGGCAAGCGTGCAAGCCACTGCACCAGCCTGGCTCCCAGACAAGATATACACACAACAAGTAAGTATTCTTGTCTCGACCAAGCCACTTTTTTGTCCAGGAGGATAGTATTTAGGATTAATACTTCCAAGCCTTTTAGATGGGACGACTTCTGCTGGATATTTTGTTTCGATTAACACAGTTGAATATACTCTCTATTACCACTTATAATCACAATATAGATTTGGAAACCATGGAAATAATTAAATCTTAATCTTACGAGGAATTTAAAAATCAGAAAACAAAATCCCTGGTGAATAGGTATATGTATCCCAATTACTACACATTTATTTATTCGTCTGAAGTCATTTGGTTATATGGAACATCACAGGTTTCTTCGTTTCGCTTACCAAGTTATGCCCCTCAGTGTCTCACTAAAAAGCGCCTTCTGGACACAATCTTTGTGTGAACTACATAGATTAGTTGTGTTCATTGGCCGTTCTATTAAATTAGTACATTGCTAGTTGGGGATCTGCCTCTTTGGCTGTTTCGGCTATTATCTTAACGGCAATGCTGTTAAGCTACTTGGGGAGGTCTTGTTAGGTGACCAGGAACACCCTGTAACTATACTTGAGGACGGCAATATGTCCTGACATATCCAGTGATTTATTTTGAATTCATTCTCAACCCTCTGCTTCTGTCTTCTACTTATAGGTGTTCCAAACACTACAAGCGGGTTTATGTATTAACAATTCATTCTGAAGCCTGGTAAACTATTCATAATCTTTATGCATTTATATATATCCGTAACTCCAACACTAACAATTATTTACTGGTCAAAGGAAAACTAATTTCTGTCACCATCTCAGATGACATAGTTAGGCTATTGGACATATATAGGCTTTCCCATTGTTTTAGACACCAGTCGGTACTCAGTGAGTTATGTGGTTAGTACCACGAAAGCCGCATTTACTTCCCAAGATAATCCATGGTACCTATGTTAGGGAGTCCAAGACATTTTTAAACATTCAAATCCCCCCCCCCCCCCCCCCCAAATCCTTTTCCGATGCTGATCAACCCATGAACACCCGGCGGGTAGGTGAGCGTCCAGACACTCAACAACTGATACACTAGAGTGGCATATTTAGCTTGTAATCTGATTTACATAGAGTCTGTTGTTGTATTCAAACAGTATTGTCTGTTATTGCATAAACAAATATAATAACGGATGGATGGCAGAGAGTACGAGGTCTCATCAGTCAGTGAAAAAATAAAAAAATAAAATGTTGAATAAGTTAAACCACATACTGACATAAATAAATATATTCTTTTTCAGCTGTTCTAGTCATTTTTATCTTCTATATTTGTGTTACTTACTGTAAATCTATGCTTATATTATGAAATCGATGTAAATGGTGTAATTTTCTTTTTTATCATAAAGCAACCTGTGCAATGCAAATTGAGTATAATAGATACAATTCAAACAGATAAGATAATCCATGTAAGAGACAACATTGCAGATATAGACACATTTCAATCAAACGAAAGAAGAAGAGGAGGAAAACAGATACGCTACTGATTTACAAAAGTTGTGACAATCTTCTAAGGCCTCATATCTTGACTTTAGCATACAACAATATTTACTTAATAGGCTAATTCTGAATCAGAAAGATGCTGCTGATTACATAATGTATGAGAAACTTGTAGGCTGTCACTGATTGATTTAAATGTTCAATACTGTTTTCGTTAAATAAGCTATTTCGGACACAAGCCGGCTAAGCGCCGATTATATCATGTTTAAGAACATTCTGGTATACACATGATTTACGAATCCATCATTGTTTATTGAGTAAACTAATTCTGACTGAAACAAGGGCGCTGTTGGACAGTATGAACAGGAAACGTCTCGAGCGGTATATCTTAATATAAATATATTCACGTAATTTTAATTCCTAAATATGCGCAATCAATGTATTTTTAATTGTAATTTCAGTTGCGTGTTAAAAACATGCAGACTCGGCTGTTTCATAAATATGTCATTTGACATGCTCAATTTCTTTCGTTTTGCTTCATACACTTTGACACTCATTTGTTTTATAAATATTGAAATGCACCTGCTAAATTATTACAGATTTGTTTCAAAGACATATATACAGCTTGTTCAATCGCTTTAATCTTATTCCATAAACATTTAAGCTAACTTTTTAAATTGATTTAATTGTGTAAACATATAAACATATTTGTATCATAAACATTGATATTCGTTTATTTCATAACCATTGAAACTCGATAGTTGTATAAATGTTTAAACTGTCATGAGCATCTGTTTAGCTTTGTTTTACAAACATTAATGCATCTTGCTGAATCTTTTGTCATAAACATTTTAATGACTTTCCCTGTGGCACTAGTTTTTTTTAATTTTTTTATTGACATTTAAACTGACTTACTCAATTGCTCTAGTTTTGTTTCAGAAAATTTTAAAACGCATTTCATCATAAATATTTAAACTGTTCCTTTATACACACTGAAACTCATTTGTAACGTAAATATGTATACTGACCTGCTCAATTAGTTTAGTTCTGTGTCACAGACACTATACTGACTTGCTCAATTGTTTCAGTTTTATTTTATAAGCTTTGAATTGCTCAGCTGCCCACTTGCTCAGTTTCTATGTATTGTCTCAAAAGTGAAAACTGCAAACATTTCTGAAAATCCAGTGGGGATGATTAAGCCTTACCGTAGCCCTTGTGTCATGCCATATTAATTGATTGCTTTCCTGACTCATTGCCTCAGCTTTTATTTTTACTAATTTCGTGTATACACCGTAATAGAGATTTTAAAATCAAGAAACATCCATGAGTACAACGTAAACTGATACGTCCAGTGAATAGATACACCCTCCTCTCCTCCCCCGGGTACCGTTATAACATTGTATGCATTTATTTAAACCCCCCCCCCCCCCCCCCCCAGTCACCATTCAAACTACTAGTTAATCACAACTGCCATATTTAATACTTCTTTGGTAAGACTTTTTTTTTCGATATACACAACCTACGCTTTCTAACATTGTCTGACAGCAAAGTACACAGGCTAATGGTAACTTTTGCTTCAATAGATATTGTTCATTCTGAAATAAAAGTCATTTTGTTGTAATTGATCACGTTAATGAGCAATTTGTGTTGGCTAAGTGGCAATATGACTGTATTTCTGGATTAACTGGCATGTCATGAGAGTGAAAGAATGACTAGATGGAGCTACCAAGATGACACATCTGAAACAGAATGTTAGACGGCGTATATGCTTAATGCTTAACCTTTTGATAATAAACTTTGTTCATGCTATTTGTTCATTCTTTGTTTGTTTTTATCTCTTCTGTACCAAGCAACGAAACATGTGTGACTGGTTATTCTTTGTGTGAACTTCTTCTTCTTCTTCGTTCATCCGGAGTTTTTTTCGGACGTGATTGCGTTGTGCCTGTTTACAGCAGAGCTGCGTTCTTGCGCCGTTAGGCCGACACATCCGACTTCTGCGGGCATTTGTTGACCGGGTTAACCTTCCCGGGCTTTGTGTGAACTATTGGTGTGCCATGTGGGATTGTGCTTCTTTCGTTTAGTCAGAACAAAATTAAGAAAATGAATATGCTTTACATGGTGTTTTTATGTTGCTATTGCCAGAGTAATACATTTGTGCTTATCGTCGGTTCTCACTTTGGATGGTTCCCTTGATCTTCTAGGACTGTTTACACACACAAACAAACACACACACATACAAGCACACACACACACACACACGCACACACACACACACACACACATATATATATATATATATATATATATATATATATATATATATATATATATATATATATATATATATAGACACACACACACATGCCGGCTTCCTGGCCGAGGGGTAAACAGCTTTCTCCGTTAACCCCGAATACTCTCGTGGTTGACGTGAGCGCACGAGAATTAGAAGTGATTCGAGTCGCGCCAGTGACTTATGGGAGTATGGAGCCGGTCATACAGAAAGTCGTGGCGTGCTGATGAGCGTAATCTAGCCTGGGAATCAACATACAGCTGAAAGATACTCGTGTGGACCGCAATATCCTGAAACAGCATGGAAACGCGGGAAAAAAAATAATATATATAATTTCGCATAATTTACACCCATCTTCAGTTTAACCGGTACAATTTTAAATAATCACATGAGCCAACAAGTAGGCAAGGCAACGAAACAACGCCGACGTTAAGTGAATGTGTGGCTGTTGCAATGTATGCAATTTAAAAACACCAAACATGTTGTATTAACCCGGCAAGATGAATTGAAAAGGACGTAGGGGAAGCCACCAATAGAATGTAATGGACGATCTTGCATCTTGGCATGAATAGATTACAGCTCATAAACTGACACAATCTGAAAGGGCGCTGACTCCAGGTGACTAGACACGTGATTTTGACGACGATGTCACTAATACTGGTAGTGATGCTTATTTCTATAAATCTCGTCTAGAAATATTGTTGCCCTAGACTAATGTTTCACATCTGCAGCTTTAGCGTTCCACAACTGATATTTCAAATTGCAGTTCCCCTTTTTTTTTGCTTCTCTAAACCATATGTAATAAGATCTAGTCTTTCAGCTAGAATTAATCAAATATACAACCATTGAGAAACAGATGAAAATGTGGGCTCTCTTGGCTCGGACAGAATATTAGTCTCCTATTAAAAATATTGAGGACACACATAAGGGAAACAAAAAAGATGATATAAAATAAGTACATACGTCACTCAGGCATCGCCATCACCTTGTGGCCTGTCAACTGGCGTAGGCATCCTTGCACTTCCACAGATCTCCTTTCCTGGTTTTCTGGAACACTGGTATTGCTGATATCCTTCCTGGTCACCATCTTACGACATCCAGCATAATTTCTCTTGGTCCGCCTCTGCCTCGTCTACTGCTGATCCTTTTAGTCGCCACACTACTTTCCAATGCCCCTGGTCTTATTACATGTCCAAAGAACACTTTTGGTCCTCCTCATTGTATTCATCACTCAGCCATGCCAGAATTGCAGATTTAACTGATTCAGTGCCAAACAAAACAAGTAGGTGTAGATTCAACACGGTGCACAGTCAAATAAACAAGTATTATAATGTATATTTCCCCATTCGTTGAGCATTAAAATTGAGGAAGAAACCACGAAACGAAAGAAATAATACAATGACTAGTATGGAAATATATCAGTCCTTCTGTCCAGATGGGAAGTCATATTTGGCGATGTACAATCCTTCGGCACCAAATAAGTTAAGTAGAGCTGAAGAGAATTGCTGAGATGACGAGTCGGTATAAGAGAACTTCTGAGATGACCAGTCAGTTTAAGAGAACTGCTGGGATGACTAATCAGTATAGACGGTATCCGATATGGTGACCTACTGGTGATGTCAGATGATGACATGGAAGAACTGGCCAGAGAATTCAACACCAGTATCCAGAGGGGTTAGATCAAAGAGGAATGGCTACACAGCTACTTGCTGCCGCTGCCAAAACCGAACAAAGACCATTCCAAGATAAGCGGCTACAGAATCATTACGATGCAGAACACTGCTGGCAAGCAGCTGGAGAAAATTGTAGCACACAGACTTGCTTGTGAAGTGACTTGGAACAACTCGACTGCTTCCCCCCCTCCCGCCCCCCTCCCAGACTTGGAGGATTCAGACGTAACAAAAAGTCATGGCTGAATGCGGCGGTCTTTGCTCAAGATGTTTACGAAGGATTTCAGGTCAGAGAAGAGACATGTGCGGCCGCCAAATAATTAGAGGACGCATACAATAGAGTATCCTTTGAGCACTTGATGCAAACCCTCCACAGACTGAAAGTGCACCCTCACCTTGTACGATGGATAGCTGCAGTTCTGCTCCAAAGGAAGGTGGTGCTAAGATGCGGGAGTTGGTCTTCTGAGCCAATAACGATATGTCCAGGATTGCCGCAGGGTTCACCACTGTCACCAGTACTATTCAACGTGTATACGGTGCCGATCACTGAACGACAATTGGACGGGAGGGGAAGGACTCTGTCATTTGCTGACGACATTCTTGTGTATCGACAGAGTCGAGATAGACAGGCGGTTGCCAATGATATGCAGGGCGAACTATATCGAATTTCCCCATAGTGTGTTGAGGCCGATGCCCTTGTCAACCCTGCAAAGCCATCGGTTGCATGGTTTTCCCTAAACAACCATATTGTGAACACAGACCTGTCGGCAGTAAGAATGGATGGGAGTATTTTGAGTAGAATCCAGTCAATGACATATCTTGGCGTGTGGCTTGATGGTAGCCTGTCCTTCAGAGATCATGTCGATTATGTCATAACGAAAGCTCGAAAAGGTTTGTCAGCAATGAGAGTAATGGCGACTGCCAATATCGAGCAAAGACTGCTAATACTTCTGTTCCAAGGACTGGTGCTTTCACGCATCGAGTATGTCCTGGCTATCCTCACTGTCAGCCCTTCACAGATTGGAAGACTTGAAAAGGTACAAAACGAAGCGATGCGCATCATTTTGGGCTGCACGAGAGACACCAGCTGTGTGGCAATGAGATACCTCCTTGTCTTCCCGACAATGGAACACAGGATCAAGATCTGGAGAGCTCGTGCATACTTAAAATACGTGCAGATAAGCAGCACCCTCTGCATGACGCTATATTCAGAGAAAAGGGTGATAGGCTAAAGAGGGGCAAATCATGGATGCGTCGGGCGCAAGATGTCAGACAGGTATGCAGTTTTACCAGTATCAACCCCGGCAAGGAATGGGTGCCGGTTCCTCCAGCTTTTAAGTGCACTTTCTCCTGCATTATCACACTCGACAGACGGTGCAGAGAGCAGAACCCTGCCGCTGTCAATGCAGAGGTCAACGCGCTCATCTGTGAACACTCAGATAGTCCCGAAGTGTTCATCTATACAGATGGATCTGTTGTAAAGCAGCAGGAGAAGTGCATGGGCATTTACAGCCCGTACAGCGGGCCGAGCCGTTCAAGAATCCAGTGGTGCCAACTCTATGACCACGAGCAGCATGACGATGGAGGTGATGGCAGTCACACAGGCTTTCATATGGCTGTAATCACAGCATTATACCAACGTGTGTGTACTAAGTGATTCAATGAGCATGATTCAGAAGGTCGAAGCTGGATCTGTACGTAGACAGTGGACCGAGTCGTTGCAGAAGTCTGTTGTCCGTAAAGCAACCTTCATCTTCGTCCCGGGACATACTGGACTAGAGGGAAATGAACGAGCTGATAAACTGGCTTGCTCTGCACCCCCTGTAGATGGCTAGCCCATGGATCGTGCCGATGATATTAACGTACTTAAAGATATGGCGAGAACAGAGGACTTTGCCGCCAGTGAGTCCACATCGCTGTCCAGGATGAAAGACTTGAGAGTAAGAATCGTCACAGCCAGACGCGAGAGGTACATCGGGAAAATGAGGTGCTTCGTCAACCAACACAGAACTGGCACTATTAGCCATCAGACGCTGATGCATATGCTGGGGGAAGGATCTGAGCACCTATGGACCTGTCCGGAGTGCAATGAAGATACCCCAACTGATAACTGGTAACTGATAACTGATCAGTATAGTTATATTATCTGACGACTTCATCGCTTAAGGACTGACAAATCGGATGATGATAGTTGCTACTATTATTCTTTCCTTCGTGAACTAATTCATTCCTAGAAAGAAACTTCCTAATGAATTATTCATTAGAAATATGAATAAGTTTCCGAATGTTGTGGGAACACGGACTAGAAGTGGATTTCAGCCTACTATCAAACACTTAGCCGCGATAATGTTACTACTTAACCGACGTGAAGTGTTCTTTTACAGTTATGGATGTGCTTCCGTTACTTTCACATTTCCTAGTGTCGCAACAACCAACTTCACATCTGGACATTCAGCTTCTGGTCGCTCTTGGAAGTATACAAATAGTCACCATCTTAACTAGCAGCTTTATAATAACTGGTTATAAACTAGCCTGAACAGGATTCTATTCACTTTGATGTACTACACAGACAGGTGATGCAGATATTGTTCTCACAGTCACCAAGTATTCGTCAGCACAAAATGCCTCTTGCTTGACTCTGGAGAATCGCCTCGCTCTTAACATGGAATGTCTCCAATATAAAGGCCTCAATAGCAGCCATTTATTTGTGAGCATTGTGTACAGGAACGCACAGACACACACACACGCACGAACACACACACAAGTATATATATATATATATATATATATATATATATATATATATATATATATATATATATATTCGCACACACGCACCCTTTACTTCTCTAGTACCCATTTTAAGTTGGTGGGTCAACCAGTGAAACCCAGCTCAAGTTTACAGAATATAACTGTATAATTCTTAGGAGCCTAGTCCTTTTCGCACTCTTCAGCTCTCTCACTTCCTCTGTCGTCTACCTGCCTGCCTGCCTGCCTGCCTGCCGGTATGTTTGATTTACTGTCTGTCTCTATGTTTGTTTCTCCTCTCTCTCTCTCTCTCTCTCTCTCTCTCTCTCTCTCTCTCTCTCTCTCTCTCTCTCTCTCTCTCTCTCTCTCTCTCTCTCTCTCTCTCTCTTTCTTATAGCAAACATATGTCGCATTAGAATGTGCCGTATTTAACTATTAGTAATTAGCGTGAAATTCAGCTTAAGTGTGCTTAGTTCTACATTTGAAAAAAATGTTTGCATATCCTTTACAGGACATTGCTGTCAACATCAGCATCTTTCAGCTGATTGTTGATTTCTTGGCAAGATTATGCTCAGTAGTTTGCCATTGCTTTCTGGGCGGCCGGCTCACTTACCCCGTAAGTTACCGAAGCGATTCGAACCACTGCTGATTCTCACCGTCGTCACGTTACTTACGAGAGTATACTAGATTACGGAGAAAAGTCGCTAACCTCTAGGCCAGGAAGCCGGCCAATTCTACATTACACCTTTTAATTCAGCTTTCACCTGCTATTTACAAGATGAGTAGATAGTTGCTCCCATAGGCAACTATATTTAGCATTGGTGCGATCAATAAAAGTGGAGAATATTTCGGAGTTCTGTTTCTGACATTTCTCTAGCAGCGAAACCTTGCAGCGAAAATCATGTCAACAATTCCTCGTTATTTTCCAAAGCCACATTGACTCTCAGGAAGAAGACCTTGGTCGAGACGGACTGAGAGGCGATTGAGAAGAATTCTGGCGAGTGTCTCCCCTGCAGTTGAGAGCAAGGAAATGCCTTGGTGGTTGTCACAAGATGTCACAGGATTGGCGGTTTCCTTAGGTTTGTTTATGTGGACAATTGACGCGTCCTTGAAATCGTGTGACATGGTCTCGTTAACCCATATGTTTGTAAAGTTGCTCTATCAGAACCGGTCCACCTGCTTTATAGATCTCTGCTGGGATAGAGTGAGAACCAGGTGCTTACCGTTGGAAATTGATGTATAGATTTGTTAATTTCCACTATGGTTGGTATGTCATCAAGATTATCATTAGTGGGGACATGGGGAAGTCAGTTGATGGTTTCATCATCGATGATAGAGGTTGCACTTACGATGCTGCTATAATGCTATGACAAGCTGTGGAGGAGTTCTTTCTTGTCGGTGACCAATTTTCCCCAATCTTTAATAAGGAGGGGAACTATCCCTGGTGATGTAGGGCCATAAACTGTCTTTAGTGAGTCATAGTTTTTCATATTATGTCTGTCAGTAAAGCCTTTAATCTCTTTAGCTTTATTGCTCAGCCAGGAGTCCTGCATGTGCAAACGTTTCTGCTTCATGACTCTTTGGATGTTGTTGAAAGCGTCTTGTTTTTTTTTTTTAATGTTGACTTGGGGTCGTTCAAATATGTCTTGCGGAGAAGGTGTTTCTCAGCCAGCAATTGGTTGATGTCTTCGGTATATTCATCGAACCATGCTTTGGTTGGAGGGGGGGGGGGGGGGGGGGGGGGGGGGTGTTAGACCCAGGATTTTCACAGCGGTGTAGCAGATTGTGTATTTTCGGGTTATCCACTCTGTTTCCGCATTTTATTTAACTGCGGCACTGTTCTTGAGGCGGTCCTCCAGCATATTAACAAACGACAGCTGCACTTTCTTACCATTTAGGTGGATGACACTTAGTTTTTATTTGCACATTTTTTCCTTAAGGACGCCGTGGTATTTTGATTTGCAAGTTTATTTTTGAGACACTCCGACGATTGGCTGTTCAACATTCAACACCACACATGGATTTTGTCACCCGAACGGCTTGTCTGTCACTCCTCCTGACGATGACATAGCCAATTAGATGTCAGTGTTTTGAGCTAGGGTGCATCCACCATGTCCTATTCCTCATGGGAAGACGGAAAATTGTGTTGGTAATGACGAGATCGTGTTCGGCACAGGTCTGAAGGAGGAGGAGTTCATTGCTGTTACAATTTTCAACACTGTGCTTTCCACTAATACTATTCCATGAGGCGGTGTCCATGTATACTCTGGCAACGAAGTCTCCAAGGAGCATAAGTTTGTCTCCTTTGGGAACAGATGTTAAGACTTCGTGCATATCCTCATGGAACTTGTTCTAGATGTCATCTTCATTGGTCATGGTTGGTGCGTAGACACTCACGATGGTTGCATGCTTTCGTCCTTTTAGCTGGGGTAACATTTGGTCATAAAACTTAGGAAGTCAAGCTAGGTTGCCAACCAGGGACGACTTAATGGAAAATACCACACCGGAGTGGCATCTTTCTTCACTTTTACTTCCACTCCAAAAGACTGTGTAACTGGTACCTACTTCAAAGATTTGGCCTTCGACTGCACGTCGTGTCTCGCTCAAGGCTGCAATGCCGATGTTGTACCAGCCCAACTCTCTCCAGTCAGTGCTGTTCGTCTCTTTGGGCCCGAAGCGCCTTCGTTATCTAGTAGGGTGCGTACATTCCTAGTTCCGACGGTTAAGTAAATATGGTTTGATTTTTTTTGTTTCACCTGTTTTTACTTTGGTTGTATGTCGAACGCTGTTATTTGGTACCCACAAACCGTGGTTAGGTAATGATGGAGTAGACAATGTTTAGACCACCTTTTCTAGCGCCTTCCTCATGCTATGGAGGAGAGCAATGCTTTCCTATAGAGGGCTGCTAATTCAATCAGCGGATTGTCGAATCCCACTGCTGCTTCGGTTAGTAGAAGACAACCACATGGCCTGAGCCGCCTGTGTGTAGGTCTGCGACTACGACTGCTAGTGTATCCACACTTGCCGCTTCGCCGCTCACCCATCTTCACAGGGCTTGATGATGACAGATAAAGGTAGATGAAGAATGATTTTCGCGATGAAATGGTTTTAAGTGAGCAAGAGTTGCACAATTCGTCGACCACTCTCCCTCGCCTGAGTCCATCTCAATCCATTGGAAAGACAAGTCAAGACGACTGGAAACGAATGCAGATGCAGTGAATGACTAGGGCTCTCAACTTGCCTTGCCGCGCTCATTACGTTCAACTACGCTTTTCAGCTAAACGCCGTCTTGCTCATTGAATCATCTTCATCATCGATACCATGCCGGACAATGAGAAATTAAATTCTGGGAAAGCTAGTTGCAATGGAAACATAGTGTTGAGAAGAATGTGGAGAATAACGTGGATTGAGAAGGCAACAAGCGCTGAGATAATGAGATCTGTAAGCATTAGTAGATTGCTCATCAAAACTATAAGGACACGTCAAATCAAATTTATGGGACATATCAATGAAAGAGATAAAACAAAGAAATATGTTGTGCTGGAAATAATACTTAGCAACGGAGACAGAGGAAGACAGTAAACGATGCATCCGAAAAGCTTGAAAAATATAGGCATCACATAGAAAATCAGCAACACCAATATCACAAAAAGTCAGGGACAAGATGTCAACATTTTAGTCCAACTGAGCGGTGTAGGGATTTAACCCGTTACCTCGACATTAACACACCGGAAGTTTAAGAACGAGTACTCTTATCAATTAGCCCACGCTAACCTCCAAACGTACGATATACAAGAGTTTGTTTCTCATTGAAAGTAGGTGAAATAATGATATACAAGAGTATGTTTCTCATAGAAAGTACGCGACATAATGATATACATAATGTAAGATTATTCTAAAAGTGTACATCTACTTGGGCTAAAAAACGGTAATGTACATTGTTCCTTTACCAACTAAGCGAGATTACTTTATGCATGACATAACTTTACACCAGAACGAACAGTAGATCTATTTCAACGACTAACTATCTCTGACAGTAAGTTGCATATCCTTTACATGACGTCACAGTCAACCCCAGCATTTTTGGCTGTTTGTGATCTCTTGGCAAGTTTACGTTCAGAAGTTTGTCATTAATTTCTGAACGAACGGCACCCATACCAATGTATGGAAACTAACTCAAGGTGGTCTGTTACTAAATTTCCCACAGCTGTGTTTCGAATGCGGTATGCGGGACTACGAATAGCGTTTGTAAGCCCATCGCCACAGGTCTCCCTTCCCCATCAACGTTTGCTTTCTGATTGGAGCATAATATAATTTCACGAATGCTAATTTCTGTCAGAATGTTCTAGTCTTCCTTCTGTGATCACGTTGAGGTCCATTCTGTCTATGCTGGCTGCTAGAGCGACAGTCTAGTTACAGGGGAGAACACGTTTGGTGGAGTTTCAGTAGCCTGCACAACCACGGATATAGCTAGAATTGTAGTAGCACACATAACACAGGGTTCACAATTTTAGGCACTGCAATCTCAGCAAACATCAATTACAGCACTCGAAGTATTGCTATCTAAACACACACATACTTACACACACACACACACACACACAATCACGCACATACGCACGCACACACACGCAACTGTACAAACACACAAAGACAGAGATAGACAGATAGATAGACAGAGAGCGGACATGCACGCGTACCTACAGATGTGCGCGCACACATGCATACGTACAAATACACACATATTCACATTCAATAGTAGACATACATACACAGACAGATACAGACAGACAGACCTGGGAAGGATGTTTCGGTGCAAATATCGCAATTCTGCTGTTAACATTCACAACGAAATTACGCCCAAAACAAAGACTCCGGACGAACGAAGAAGAAAAAGACACACAGAGATAGACAGACAAATAGACAGACAGGCAGAAACGAACAACATTATTTAAAGTACACGAACACAACGAATATGTAATTACATGCACATAAACGAAACAGAAACAACCCGAAATTTCAGGAACATGAACTAGAACATTTAATTGTAAGTACTATACTAGTAGTGCTGGCATCTGTGACGAAAGGGTAGCGAACGCGATTCCCAATCATGCAAAAAAACGAAACTTCCGGTTTCAAGATGGCGACGGACGGTCGTGTTGTTTTGTGTTCGTTAACTTTTTCGCGTAGGGGATGGATTTATTCATCTCTTGCGTGTAATTGGTGTGCCAGGATGTAAAACCAGGAGTTTCTACTCAAGATCTGCGCGGGTGCTACGGAGTTCATGCATCGAGCGAAGCCATCCTTGAGTGAATTTTCAGCAGCGTGTGTGGTTTCTCAGTCTGTGTTTACGTTTTTTCAACATGGCGGAACAACGTGTGTTCTTCGAGCGGTCAGCAGTCAACATAACGAAGCGGCGTGGTAGCCGCGCAGGGAGAAAGAAGCAAGGTAAGCGTGGTGGTTTGAGGCGTTTTAGACTCAAGTGTCACCGTCTAAGACTCAGGAATATCCGTATTCTATATTGGAACTGTGCCAGTGTAAAACAACGGGGCTCTATTTTAGAAACCCTAGTTTACAGGAACGACATTGTAGCACTCCAGGAGACGAGACTGGGCGATCAGCTACTCCAAATTGCCGGCTTCAAATGTTTCTACAACAGACGACATCTGGGAATGGCGATTCTCGTTCGCGACAGCATGGTGGCGTCAGAGCTAGACATGTCCAGTTGGGACAGTGACGATATACAAATACAGGCGTTGAGAGTTCATTCCAGTATACCATTCGTGTTGGTTAATGTTTATGCCCGCAATGCGAGTGTGGACGCCCAGAAGTGGCAGTGCTTAAGTGGCATATTAGGCCACGAGAGAAATGTTATTTTCTGTGGTGACTTCAACGCTAAAGGCAGATCATGGGGAAACACTTCCTCCAATACACAGGGGGAGGAGCTCGAGACTGCACTGGAAACCATCGACCTGGTTTGTATCAACAGTGGCTGTGTCACCAGGACAGCAAGCCGTCCGGGCGATGAGGACAGTGCTATTGATCTGGCGCTAGTTTCACCTTCACTCACTACAGTGTGTAGATGGGGTGTCCTAGGACACCATGGCAGCGACCACCACCCTTGCAGCATATTGGTGGAGAAAGGCAGAACCAGGCAGCACAAGCTAAAGGTAAAGACGTTCCAGTATGACAGTCAGTACAGAGCAAGATGTGGTGAGTAAAATAAGACGTGACAAGCGCAGAACGTTTCAGGGCAAAAAAAAAAAGCTGGGAGCAGCCACCGTGGTGGAGTTTCGAGGTGGAGAAGGCTTGGGTGGATAAGCGTAGTGCTGTAAGGAGATGGCAAAATGCCAAGAAGAACAGAGCTGGTCATCCTAGTCCCTGCTTGCACTTAGAAAGAGAGATGCACACAAAAGTAAGCTATTTAAAAAAAACTGGTCAAGGTGGTTAAAAGCGAAAAATGGGCAGAGGTGTGTCAAAGAGTAAGCACAGACAAGTCACTGAAATTGTTCTGGCGACTACATAAAAGCATGAGTGGTGTAGTCAAGAATAAGAGCATTTCTGACTTCCAAGGTGCTGACCTAATCTGGCAGTGGACTGACGAGGACAAGGGCAAAGCCCTCTTTGAACGCTACCTTGAGCAGAGCAACCAGACAGACATGGGAGGCCGAAATCTGGCCAAGGAGGTCACCTCAGACAGATGCAAGACCCAGAACACTTCGGATGAAGACACAGTGACAGTGAAAGAAATCAAAGCTGTGCTTCGACGATCAAAAAACAGTGCTCCAGGTCCTGATGGCATAAGATACGACGACATAAATAGGTGTACCGACAATGAGCTAGAGAAACTAGCAGACATGTACAACAACAGTATAAGGAGTGCTAGCATCAAGGAGGAATGGTTACACAGCTATCTGATTCCCTTGCCAAAGCCTGACAAAGACCATACAAAAATTCAGGGATATCGAATTATAACCATGCAGAATACAATAGGCAAGCTGCTGGAGAAGGTAATTGCCAGGAAAATATCAAGCCAACTAGAGAGGCAAGGTGTTTTCCCACCTACCCTGGGTGGGTACCGTCCAAACAGAGAAACATGGACCAACGCAGCAGTCTTTGCCCAGGATGTCTATGAAGGTTTCCACTCAGGCACTGAAACCGTTGCTGCAGCGATTGATCTTGAGGACACATACAACAGAGTACCACTGGATTTTTTAATGTTTCAGCTTCTTGAACTAAACGTAAGTCCATTCCTCCTTAGTTGGATCGCTGCAGCCCTCTTCCAACGGAAAGTAGTTTTTAGATGTGGCAGTTGGACTTCGGAACCAACAACAATATATCCTGGCCTACCACAGGGATCACCATTATCTCCGGTACTGTTCAACGCCTACACAGTGAGAATCACCAGTGAGCAGATCACTGGACCTGGCAGGACATTGTCATATGCCGATGATGTTTTAGTGTATCGTCAGGGTAAGGATAGAGAGGAGGTTGCTGTGGAACTACAAACCGAACTCAATCGCATAAGTACTTGGTGTGATGAATCTGGGGCAATGGTCAACCCAACAAAGGCAACAGTGACTTGGTTCTCGTTGAATAATCATATTGTCAACACTCCAACACCAACTGTAATGCTGTGTTCAGAGACGGTGGAAAGAACGCAGGCAATGAATTACCTGGGGATACGGTTTGATCGAAGCCTTGCTTATAATGTGCACATAGACCAGGTGATAACAAAGGCCAAGCGGGGTTTGGCAGCGATGCGGGTGATGGCGGCAGCAAACTGTGAGCAGCGCCATCTATGTCTTCTGTACGAGGGGCTGGTCATGTCTGTTTTGGAGTATGCAATGGCAATCCTGACTCTCAGCCATAAGCAGATAGAAAGGATGGAAAGGATACAGAATGAAGCTATTGGCATTATTCTTGGATGTACAAGAGATACAGCATGCAGGGCGATGCGCTACCTTCTTGATTTTCCAACCATTGAAGAGAGAATACAAGGTTGCAGGGCACGCGCCTACCTCAGAATTAACGCAAACACACAACATCCACTGCATAGTGAAATTAGGAAGGTGAAGGGCAGCAGGTTAAAAAGAGGACGGTCGTGGATGGGTCAAGCCGAAGACTTCTTCAACAGGTGTGTTCACTTGAGGACTTAGAACCTGGCGAGGAGTGGGTGCAAGTGCCAACAGACTTCTGCACATCCTTTTCAGTTTGCATCCAACTAGATAGAAAATGCAGACAAGAAAATCCGGCTGCTGTTGAGGCTGAAGTACAAGCGTTGATTTTCGAGAATTCGCTAGACGGTGACGAGGTCATCTACACAGATGGGTCGGTCGTCCGACATGTGAGAAGCTCATGGGCCTTTACAGCTCGGGCCGGAGGGAGAATTGTGAAGGAGGACTCTGGTGCTTTCACTGAAACCACAAGTAGCCTGACCATGGAAGTCATGGCAGTAAGTAAAGCAATAACATGGCTCAAGACACAGACATTCACTAGGACTTGTTTCCTTAGCGACTCAATGAACATGATCAAGAGGATAGAGGAGGGGTCGATCCGAAGAGAATGGTTGCTGCCTCTGGAGCGGTCTCGGCTGGCAAAGATTAGTTTCATCTTCGTGCCAGGGCATGCGGAGGTACAAGGAAATGAGCGGACTGACAAACTCGCAGGTGAGGCTACTGTGGAGGGCGGACGCGCCATGGACCAGGCTGACATTCTGAATGCTCTACGAGAAGTAAGACTTTTGCGAGAACCAAGTGATGACTGTGAATCTACAACAATGGCCAGACTGCGAGAGCAGCAAATTAAAAGAGGGGTGGCCAAACAAGAACACTACGCAGGAAGCCAAAGAAGATTGATAAACCAACACAGAACTGGCGTCGTTAGCCGCTATACGTTGCGAGATTTGCTGAGGAGGGGATCCGAGCACTTATGGACTGAATGGTTCGATGTGCAATGAGGATGATCTGTCGACTAACTAACTAACTAACTATTCCCAATCATGCATAATACGTTTGAATTCGGCTGCAGGCGATTTGGAAGCAGACTGCCTGGTGTTGATCTGTGACATGTGTATGAGCGTTGGTCGTTCAGACAGAAAGGTAAACGTGCCTAGTAAATCACAGAGAGCAAAAGATGCTGGGACTGCCACATCATGTAAAGGACAGCAACTAACTGACTAAATATACTGGTACTGAGTATTTGATCAGCCGTGCCTGAGTGTAAGTTGACTCCACTTAGGCCAGACTGCGGAAACCGACACTTTACTGCTATTCAGTTGGGTCAGTGTTGTTGTATTTGTTGGTGCCTGTTTGTACTGTGTACACTTTCCGTTTGCCGTGATGCTTTTGGCATTTGTGCGGTACCGACATATCTCGTTCTCATCACTTCTTACGTATAGTATTCATTCAGTAACATGTCCCTTGCAAAACTTTCCTACCATATCGAAAACTTATCGATCATAAGCAAGATGTCCGCGTCCGAAACACCCATCTGGAGATCATCTGCCACATCCTGTACTCATCTTCTCTTTGGCCTTCTTCTTATTCTCTTCCCGGGCATATACCCCTCTATTATTGTTCTCTCCAAACGGTCGTGACGTTTCACATGACACAATATTTCAATTTCATAAAGTATATAACATAATATTCAACACAAAACAACGAGTCTTGTGCGTGACATTTACATGTTGTGTTGTGACTCATTTCGTCAATGCATGTGAATTTATTTCTCGTACTTCCCTCTAAGCACTGCATTCTAGTTTATTGACAATGTAAGTATATAAAACCAGTTATGGAAACACTCAGTCTACGCCAGATGCCATGTGTGAGTGGATATGAGATGTGTGGGTTGGTGGGGGATTGTGTGCATGGGTGGGGAATATGTTGTCGATGGAGATGTGGCTGGGGGATGGGTGGTTTGAGGTGTGGGTGGGGAGAGGATGTGTGGGGTAGGATGTGTATGTGTATGGGCGTGGGATGTGTGGGTTGGTGGGGGAATGTTTGTGGGTGGCGAGTGTGTTTTAGTTGGGGGATCAGGTGAGGGCAGTGTGATGAGGGTGGGGGAGGTGCGGGAGGGGGATGGGTCGGTTGGTGGGGTATGTATGTGTCCCTTGGTGTGCGTGTGTGTCGGTAGGTGGGGGGTGTGTATGTTGTCCCTTGGTGCGCGTGTGTGTGGGTAGGTGGGGTATTGTGTGGGTGGGGCGATGTATGGATAGGTGGGAGATGGGCCTCATAACATGGTAATTAGCCTTGTTTATGTTTACAACATTCATTTCACAATGTTTATTTTTCTTCCTATGTAAATGTATAATGCTCTTGATGAACGAAAGACGAGTGATTGGAAGGGCCGAATGTAAGACGGGCCTGCGCGTCCAATTTTGTGACCCTAATAAAGTTGATTTGATTTGATTTGATTGATTTGATTTGCCTTTCTTTGTTGTGTTGAATCTTGACCTGGATGTAAACATCATGTCTCTACATAGATATGAAGTTCCAGTACCATTGTTGCTCACCCCGCAGGTTTCTCACCTTGGAGAGGGGAACGAAACCTCTATAACACAATCACCATGGATCCGAACGGTGTCAGAGAAAAGACTCTAAGTGAACCCCCACTCTGAAAGACGCCAGCCCGTTTCGGGGATCGGTCAACTTCAATACCAATGCGTTTTCTAAAGGGTCTCCTCTCCTGACCTAGTCAATCATTTCTCAAACTGGTGCCTTGCCCTGAACATGTCTCATGGGCTGACATATTTAATCGTGTAGGTGTATCTGATGTGTGCGTATTTATGTGTTTGGCTGAGTGCAGAATCAATTAATAAGGTCATCTGCGGTCACGAAGGTCGGCGCCAACTTTGAATTTCCTGTCTGGGATTCGAAGGACATTTATCCAACAGCTGAGTACTACTTACATCGCTGGTTCTTGAGAGTGGTAGGCCTGGCAAAGCACCTAATCACTCAGACTGTTGTCAGAGGTGCTTAGCAGAGAGTTGAAGCTAGACTTTCCTCCGCTGGAAGTATGACGTAATACCACACTTTAGAGTAAGGCAGTAGCATAGGAGATATCGCTGCGGGATTTGTAAGTGTTGGAAATTTAATTAGAGTAGGCCACACGGCTAGGTATGTGGGGACTGGCGCCTTCTTCGCCTCATTTCATTTCCAACGATATTTTAAAAAAAAAAAAACAGTAGCGAGCGCATTGTTGTAATGGTCAAGACTTTACGCTGACTATGGCATGATCGCAGTCGATGAGGGTTCGTTGTCTGCACTCGTAGTTTGCTACGCGAGGGGAAGATAGGCCTACCTATTCCCTAGAATAGTGGTTCTCAACCTTTTTTGGCTCATTCCCTTTACCATATATTCAGAACATCATCCCCCCCCCCCCCCTTTGGAATTTACTCCATATAAATATCCCCCCCCCCCACCCTTACACAGCATACATAAATATGGAAGCTAAATTTAATAACACATACTAGAACAAGTCTAGACATCTACATAAAACGTGATTTGCGGGTCTACTTACATTATTAAACGAATTTCATTATGGCGAGAAGTACAGAACCGTAACATTTAGAGGGAAAAACAGTATCAAGTAACATTTGTTCTTGTATTAATGCAATCTTAAAATAATCTTTTAATCTCCCCCCCCCCCCGGAAACCCTAAAATTCAGCCTGGGGGGGGGGGGGGGGGAGAGAATTCCCCGCCGGTTGAGAACCACTGCCCTAGAAGAACACATTTTACGAGACTGGTTTAGTTTGTTTCATAAAGCGTTGCTGTCACTGCGTACAGTTACTAACATAAAGTTACAGTCTCCTCCCATTGAGGTGTATCTCACCACAGTGCACGAACTATTCTGGAAACTGCACAGGCAATTGCATAGAAGAGATCGGCCTATGACAGTGGGAAAAGTTTATAGAGATGATGGTGTGCGCGTGACAACAGACAAAGAGAAAGGGGAGGCGTTTCTCCAGAGATTTTTAGAGCAGACCAATCATAATGATACGGACACCAGGGATGCAGTTAGAGAGGAGTTATCTGGCACCACGAAGAATATGCAGTATGAAGATATCATACGGGTGGAAGATGTTACACACATTTTGAAAAGGGTAAAAGACACAGCACCAGGGCCCGATGGGGTCAGGTATGGCCAAATGAAGGGTTTGAGCGATGCAGACCTGGAGGAAATGACCGACTGCTTTAACCAGAGCATTAGGACATCATCAGTACCGCAGGATTGGGTGCACAGCTATCTCATCACTCTCCCAAAATCATTCAAGGATCAGTCAAAGCTTAGCGGTTTTAGGATCATCACCCTTCAAAATACTTTTGGGAAGGTTTTAGAGAAGATAGTCGCTGTTAAGCTGCAGGATGTTTTGGAAAGGGGGAAGCTGCTTCCAAGAGGCCAGGGGAGCTACAGGCCAGGAAAAGATACCTGGTCAAATGCAGCCACTTTTGCCTTTGATGTTTATGAGGGGTTCCAGAGTAGACAGGAAACGATGGTGGTAGCGCTTGATCTAGAGGATGCATACAATAGAGTTCGATATCTTCTTCTTCTTCGTTCATCCGGAGTTTTTTTTCGGACGTGAGAGTTCGATATGATATTTTGAGGACCGCACTGATGGAGAAGGGGGTCAATCCCTGGTTGGTGAACTGGATAGCAGCCATCCTGCACTCTCGTCGGGTTGCTCTCCGTCTGGGTGCATGGACCTCAGAGCCACATATGTTAACCCCCGGACTGCCAAAGGGATCTGCAGTCTCACCGGTGCTCTTTAATGTGTATACGAGCAAGATTGCAAACCTAGAAGCACCAGGGGTTGGAGGAATACTAACATTTGCAGATGATATTCTTGCATATAGGCAGGGGAGAGATAGGGAGCAAACAGCCCAGGAGTTACAGGCGACAGTAGATAAAGTGATTGACTGGTGCACAGAAATGAGTGCTGTCATCCACCCGGAAAAGGCGGCGGTTTTGTGGTGCTCTCTGGACAGCAGGATTGTAAGAGCTGATGTCCCAAGCCTCGCGATAGATGGTAGAAATGTCAGCAGAGAAAACAAACTGAAGTATCTGGGGATCACATTTAACAGGAGCCTATCCTTCAAGGATAAACCTCGTTTAGACAGGCATACAGGGATTCTTCATTTGTACCGCACGATTATCAACTCGTAGGTGTACAAAGGGTAAATTCGCTTTATTGCGTACTGATTATAATTGGCTCCACGAGCTCACACGAACATGCATATATCATCAACACATCATCACATTGTACATTTATAATACGGCTAAGCACAATCTCTATCTATCCTAGTGTAAGTCACTATACTACTGTGCCCTGAAACTATACAATGGTCAGGGCAAATACATCGACCTGTCTGCTGAGCTGTCCAGTCCCGTCTGGCTAAACTTAGCAGCGTTGTCCAGCTGCGGACTTGTGAATCTTCGTGCGCCAGCACTATTGCGTGCTAGGTTACCTCGCACATAGTTCAGTAACCTGTCACTAGTTACTGTACTCTAGTTAACGCTGTTTACGGGTTCTTCCCGTGTTTATAGTCTCCTACTCTAACCTGGGAATAAATCCCTGTCATGTCCTGCAGTGTTCTACTTATGACACGTGCGTGTCCTGTTGGATAACTGCTTAAGAGTTCTTGTCCTGTTGGATAACTGCTTAAGAGTTCTATCTTCTACTTCTGTCCCTTGAATCGCTATTCCCTGTTCAGGGATGTTATCGCTATCCTATCTTAGTCTTATCCCTAACTTATATCCTTCTGTTACTTCTGTCCTCAGCTTATTGACATATGTGGAGACGGTTGTGACAAGATCTCAAAAGGGACTCGGTGCACTTAAAACTATGGCTGCAATGGACACAGAGCAGAGAATACTTTTCACACTATACCAGCACTTGATCCTCTCAGTAATTGATTATGGATTGGGTCTGCTCACTGTCTCAGAGAGTCAGATGGTGAAGTTGGAGCGCATACAGAACGAAGCTATGCGGGTCATTCTGGGATGCACAAGAGACACCCCAGTAGTGTGTATGCGTTACATCCTTGGTCTGCCGACTGTTGCTGGCAGGCTCAAAGTGATGCAGGCGAAGGCATACCTCAGAATAGCTGCAGACACAGACCACCCACTGCATGAGGCACTGGACGCAGTTAAGGGTCAGCGACTGATAAGAGGGAAATCATGGATGGCTCAGGCGGAGGATACGATCAGACAGGTGTGCCCCTTGGAGAACATTAGGCGTGGAGAGGAGTGGGTCAGAGTGCCAGCTGAGCAGTCAGACTTGTGCAGAGTTATAATCACATTAAGCCGGGAGTGCAGGGAGTGGCCAGCAGGGGCCACGGAAGTGGAACTCCAGCAACTAATTCAGGACAATGCTCACTCGGGTGATATGATTATCTACACAGATGGTTCGGTGTCAAGAGGTGAGAGAAGTGGCTGGGGGTTCATAGCCAAAGCTAATGGTCGATGTTTGGGGCAGGAGAGCTTGGCATATGATACAACATCTAGCTTAAGAATGGAGGTGGAGGCAGTCACTGCGGTACTCCGCTGGATGGAGAATACGACACACACACATCGTGATTGTAACTGACTCAGAAAGCATGCTGACGAGGGTGAGGACGGGCAGGCTTCTTGCGGAGTGGCTTGCTTCGCTTCGGAGGTTACGGGTGACAAACATCGCCTGAATCTTTCCTCCGGGGCATGCCGGTGTTCTGGGAAATGAACAGGCGGACAGACTGGCTGGCTCTGCAGAACTTGGTGGAATATTGATACATGACAAGGCAGATGTGGTTGCGGCCTTGTGGGAGCACGTACACACCTGGGAGGAGCAAATGGATTACCATGGTCTGGCAAGAATGAGACAGCGAGGAGTGACGAGGGGATCTGGCCGACGCTCAACGCTCAGAGGAAAGGCTAGACGGACTTATAATCAGATTGCTACTGGTACTATTAGTGTTGGAACTCTTCGCTGGCTACTGAGGATGGGGACGGAGCACTTATGGAAATGCCCCGAATGCTGTGATGTCGATTCCTAAACCAATCAATCAATCAATCAATCAATCAGTGCACGAACTCCATAGAACTGGCCAAATTATAACTTTGGTATGCACCAACATCCCACATGTTATAACTATTATTTTGCGGCTAACAGTAGAGGTAGTCACATAGCAGTTACAGCCGTCGAGGTCTGAAGCATTATACCTCGATATATGATGAGGGGGATTAGTTCCTTACATCGTCGCTTTTCCTTCCTAGATAGTTCCACAAAATACTTCACATTGTCTGCTACCTAATGTCATTTTCCTGGATAGTATCCCCAGCTGTTCTTGTCGGGAAAATGTTGGGTCTTGAACCCTGGTGACTGTCTTTACAGGCGAGTTCGGTATTGTGTGTTATTTCTAATTTTAAAATTTCTTCACCGGAGTATTCGTCCAACACTTTTATTTTTATTGTCACGAAGCATATCTGTACCGAATGAATATCACTAACTCTACCACTTGCAAGTGTGGAATACCAAGGCAAACCTCCGAACATGTCATACAAGTGACCTGACTTCTCCAGACAGAGAGATTAAATATGGCCCACGGGAGGGATTCTTCGATTCTAACTCTGGGGATTAGTGAAGACTTCAAGAGAACCCATGTCGAAAAAGATGCACAGCAAATGTTTGTTGCCGAAGAAAAAGAAAATGAAGATCTGGCTCGCCCTGTCGTGTATTCGCATCTTCTGTACTTGCTTGTCATTTAAAGACAACTAGTATGATTGTGGAATTGTAACGGGGAATAAACATGCCGTAACAATAGAGGTTTGGGAGGAGAATTAAGAAAGAGGAAGTAACCTAGAAGTATGATGGTCAGTTCCAAAGCAAAATGGAGACAAATATGTGTCCCAAATGTTCGGCCACCCACGAGCTAACTGCCTGGCCTAGTTTTACGATTCTCGGCATGTCGAATGAGAAGAAGAAGACGATAACGAAATTCTTATCAATTGTCAATATTCTATTCCTCGTGATGTGTGATTCTTTATGTCCCATATCACCAGTCATTTAGATATAATGTGTATCTAATTCAAGAGGATGTTGGAGTAATGACTATCTGCAGCATAGTCTTAGAGCAATAGTTGACACAGGGTGTGTATAAATAACCCATGTCTATAGCTTAATGGGACAAAATAATACGCGTGGTTGGTTCATTTTTAAACACTTAAGCTAGGAAAAATAAAAACGACCCGGAAGGGGATTAGGCATACGCAACTTCTGATCCCAGATCCGTGTTCAAACCCCAACACTATCACAGAGAAAAATGATCTATTCATAAATATGTATCCTATTAATACCTAATAATATATAAAATGTTCAATAACAATGGAACTAGAACAATATCCGCAGTGTGCCAGGAAGCTGGGTTTACTTTTAAATCCTTTTCGCAATTGATATCTCAGTATCTGATACAGTATCCTGCGTTAGAAAGATTACTCATCAACATGATTTCATATTCACAATAGGTAAGTTACTGTTGGATATAGTACTTTGAATATATTTTTGCAGCATTAAATATGTTACTTTTGGATATGATTTCCTACTTATAATCCACCCATCCATCATGTGCCATGCCGGTAAGCGTGGGCGGTCATGCTCTACCATCTCACTCGATCACCAGAGTCGTGGATCAGCTCCGTGTTTCTGACTCGACCAAGCCACAAGGCCAAGCCATCCAGGTACTTGCTTCTAGGTCTTCCCCTTGGTCTGTTCCCCTCGATCTTACCAGTTGTCACCAAGTTCTCCAAATCATTTCTTCTCATAACATGTCCAAAAAATTGTGACTGTCTACGTCTAATGTCTCTAATCAGTTTACGATATTCATTTGTTTCTTGAAGGACTTGTTCATTGGCCTTTCTGGCTGTCCATGGTATTCTTTGCATTTTCCTCAGAAACCACATTTCTACAGCCATCAGATGTTTTTCAGCCTGACTGCTCATTGTCCAAGCTTTAAATCCATATAAAAGTACAGGTTCTATGTAGCATCTCAACACTCTTTTTCTCGTTTCAATTGACATCTTTTTATTGGTCAGTATGTTTTTCATCTTCCTAAAGGCTACTTTTGCCATGGTCCACACAACATGATTTTCTTGGCATCTGTAAAGAAGGTAGTTTGCCATTGCGTTACTTCCTAGCAGTGACCATACTGGTCAGTGACCGTAGCCATTGTCTCCTCAAAAATGAGATCCTCTGCCTACCGTCGTGAAGGTGGAGACCATAACCTACAACTATCTGTCAGCTCCTCTCCATCTTCATCCACCATCTGCACCCATGGCTTCACGTAACCCTGATCGGGGGGCTAGACGGGTACTCCACCTTGCCCAAGGGTGTCTCGTAGGCTAGCGGAGGGAAGGAGACGACTTACTTCTCCTTTGATAGTGGATACCCCCACCCCGCTACCCCTCCTACCTTATAATAGATATGTATATAAAATGGCTTCCTACTTAAATATATACGTTATATTGGATATGATATGATTTCTTGCAACAATAGATATGATACTATCGGATATAGTATCCTACTTACAATAGATATGTTACTGTTGGATATAGTATTCTTCTTACAATAGATGTGTTACTGTTGGATATAGTATCCTCCTTACAATGGATATGTTACTGTTGGATATAGTATCCTCCTTACAATGGATATGTTATTGTTGGATATAGTATCCTACTTACAATAGATGTTACTGTTGGATATAGTATCCTACTTACAATAGATGTTACTGTTGAATATAGTATACTACTTACAATAGATGTTACTGTTGGATATAGTATCCTCCTTATAATAGATGTGTTACTGTTGGATATAGTATCCTACTTACAATGGATATGTTACTGTTGGATATAGTATCCTACTTACAATAGATGTGTTACTGTTGGATATAGTATCCTACTTACAATGGATATGTTATTGTTGGATATAGTATCCTACTTACAATAGATGTGTTACTGTTGGATATAGTATTCTACTTACAATAGATGTGTTACTGTTGGATATAGTATCCTACTTACAATGGACATGTTACTGTTGGGTATAATATCCTACTTACAATAGATGTGTTACTGTTGGATATAGTATCCTACTTACAATGGATATGTTATTGTAGGATATAGTATCCTACTTACAATAGATGTGTTACTGTTGGATATAGTATCCTACTTACAATAGATGTGTTATTGTTGGATATAGTATCCTACTTACAATAGATGTGTTACCGTTGGATATAGTATCCTACTTACAATAGATATGTTACTGTTGGATATAGTATACTACTCTTGGATGTACAAGAGATACAGCATGCAGGGCGATGCGCTACCTTCTTGATTTTCCAACCATTGAAGAGAGAATGCAAGTTTGCAGGGCACGTGCCTACCTCAGAATTAACGCAAACACACAGCATCCACTGCATAGTGAAATTAGGAAGGTGAAGGGCAGCAGGTTAAAAAGAGGACGGTCGTGGATGGGTCAAGCCGAGGACATTCTTCAACAGGTGTGTTCACTTGAGGACTTAGAACCTGGCGAGGAGTGGGTGCAAGTGCCAACAGACTTCTGCACATCCTTTTCAGTTTGCATCCAACTAGATAGATAATGCAGACAAGAAAATCCGGCTGCTATTGAGGCTGAAGTACAAGCGTTGATTTTCGAGAATTCGCTAGACAGTGACGCGGTCATCTACACAGATGGGTCGGTCGTCCGACATGTGAGAAGCTCATGGGCCTTTACAGCTCGGGCCGGAGGGAGAATTGTGAAGGAGGACTCTGGTGCTTTCACTGAAACCACAAGTAGCCTGACCATGGAAGTCATGGCAGTAAGTAAAGCAATAACATGGCTCGAGACACAGACATTCACTAGGGCTTGTTTCCTTAGCGACTCAATGAACATGATCAAGAGGATAGAGGAGGGGTCGATCCGAAGAGAATGGTTGCTGCCTCTGAAGCGGTCTCGGCTGGCAAAGATTAGTTTCATCTTCGTGCCAGGGCATGCGGGAGTACAAGGAAATGAGCGGGCTGACAAGCTCGCAGGTGAGGCTACTGTTGAGGGCGGACGCGCCATGGACCAGGCTGACATTCTGAATGCTCTACGAGAAGTGAGACTTTTGCAAGAACCAAGTGATGACTGTGAATCTACAACAATGGCCAGACTGCGAGAGCAGCAAATTAAAAGAGGGTGGCCAAACAAGAACACTACGCAGGAAGCCAAAGAAGATTGATAAACCAACACAGAACTGGCGTCGTTAGCCGCTACACGCTGCGGGATTTGCTGAGGAGGGGATCCGAGCACTTATGGACTGAATGGTCCGATGTGCAACGAGGATGATCTGTCGACTAACTAACTAACTAACTAATAGTATACTACTTACAATAGATGTTACTGTTGGATATAGTATACTACTTACAATAGATGTTACTGTTGGATATAGTATACTACTTACAATAGATGTTACTGTTGGATATAGTATACTACTTACAATAGATGTTACTGTTGGATATAGTATACTACTTACAATAGATGTTACTGTTGGATATAGTATACTACTTACAATAGATGTTACTGTTGGATATAGTATCCTCCTTACAATGGATATGTTATTGTTGGATATAGTATCCTACTTACAATAGATGGTACTGTTGGATATAGTATCCTACTTACAATAGATGTGTTACTGTTGGATATAGTATCCTACTTACAATGGATATGTAATTGATGGATATAGTATCCTACTTACAATAGATGTGTTACTGTTGGATATAGTATCCTACTTACAATGGATACGTTATTGTTGGATATAGTATCCTACTTACAATAGATGTGTTACTGGTGGATATAGTATCCTACTTACAATAGATGTGTTACTGTTGGATATAATATCCTACTTACAATAGATGTGTTACTGTTGGATATAGTATCCTACTTACAATAGATATGTTACTGTTGGATATAGTATCCTACTTACAATAGATGTTTTACTGTTGGATATAGTATCCTACTTACAATAGATATGTTACTGTTGGATATAGTATCCTACTTACAATAGATGTCTTACTGTTGGATATAGTATCCTACTTACAATAGATATGTTACTGTTGGATATAGTATCCTACTTACAATAGATATGTTATTGTTGGATATAGTATCCTACTTACAATAAATATGTTACTGGTGGATATAGTATCCTATTTACAATAGATATGTTACTGTTGGATATAGTATCCTACTTACAATAGATATGTTACTGTTGGATATAGTATCCTACTTACAATAGATGTGTTACTGTTGGATATAATATCCTACTTACAATAGATGTGTTACTGTTGGATATAATATCCTACTTACAATAGATGTGTTACTGTTGGATATAGTATCCTACTTACAATAGATATGTTACCGTTGGATATATTATCCTACTTACAATAGATGTGTTACTGTTGGATATAGTATCCTACTTACAATAGATATGTTACCGTTGGATATATTATCCTACTTACAATATATGTGTTACTGTTGGATATAGTATCATACTTACAATAGATGTGTTACTGTTGGATATAGTATCCTACTTACAATAAATATGTTATTGTTGGATATAGTATCCTACTTACAATAGATATGTTACTGTTGGGTATAGTATCCTACTTACAATAGATGTGTTACTGTTGGATATAGTATCCTACTTACAATAGATGTGTTACTGTTGGATATAGTATCCTACTTACAATAGATGTGTTACTGTTGGATATAGTATCCTACTTACAATACATATGTTACTGTTGGATATAGTATCCTACTTACAATAGATATGTTACTGTTGGATATAGTATCCTACTTACAATAAATATGTTACTGTTGGATATAGTATCCTACTTACAATAGATGTGTTACTGTTGGATATAATATCCTACTTACAATAGATGTGTTACTGTTGGATATAATATCCTACTTACAATAGATGTGTTACCGTTGGATATAGTATCCTACGTACAATAGATATGTTACTGTTTGATATAGTATCCTACTTACAATAGATGTGTTACTGTTGGATATAGTATCCTACTTACAATAGATATGTTACCGTTGGACATAGTATCCTACTTACAATAGATGTGTTACTGTTGGATATAGTATCCTACTTACAATAGATATGTTATTGTTGGATATAGTATCCTACTTACAATAAATATGTTACTGTTGGATATAATATCCTACTTACAATAGATATGTTACTGTTGGATATAGTATCCTACTTACAATAGATGTGTTACTGCTGGATATAGTATCCTACTTACAATAGATATGTTACTGTTGGATATAGTATCCTACTTACAATAGATGTGTTACTGCTGGATATAGTATCCTACTTACAATAGATATGTTATTGTTTGATACCATATGGCATATCCATCATCATCATGAGAAGTGTCGATAAGCGTGAGTGGTCATGTTTTGCCATCTCACTCGATCACTAGAGTCGTGGATCAGCTCCGTATTCTTGTCTCGACCATGCCACGTGGCCAAGCCATCCATATATTTACTTCTCTTAATTCCTCTTGTTCTTTTCCCCTAAATCTTTCCAGCTGTCACCAAGTTCTCTATTTTTTGTCTCATAACATCTTGACTATCTACGTCTTATTCCTTAAATCAATTAACGGTGTTCATGTTTCTTGTAGGACTTGCTCATTGGCCTCCTGCTTAAATAGATAGGTTTCAATTGGATACGATATGATTCCCTACTTACAATAGAGATGTTACTGTTTGATATTATTTCTACTTACAATAGATATATTCATCATCATCATCATCATCATCATCACCATCATCATCATCATCATCATCATCATCATCATCATCATCATCTTCAACTTGTGCCGTCATCCCTCGTGGGGGAGGAATAATTGGTGCCCCAGCACCCGATAAGTGACACTGGCTAGAACCTTTCCACGTGAGTGTACTGTCTTTAATGTCGCTAATCTATTTTCTTCTCGGGAATCCTGTTGCTCTAGCAGCAGTGTTCTTTGATGTAGTGCCATGGCTGGCAGTTGATGATGTTGAATTCTAATGAGATGGCCAAACCATTTGATCTTCTGATTTTCAATATACGTGGCACAAGGTTTTGATTCCACTGGCTGTCTGATAACATCATTCCTTATGCGGTCTCGGATAGTTAAGTTGGCAGCTCTCATCAAGCATCTCATCTCATAGGTGAGATTTTCCGTCAGGGTGATTTTGATAATGTCCAAGTGTGATATTGGTAGCATAATATTGGTGTAGATATGCTATTTAAGATATGTTGTTGTTGGATATTATTTCTACATATAGTAAGATATGTTACTGCTAGATGTGATATTCTACATCGGGGTTTTTCCCTCTCCACTATTTTGTATATTACAACTTCTACAGGATATTAATGTTCACGTCTTATATAACAAGTGCTGACACTTATGATGTATTTACCAATTACTTTAATTGCGGTTTTCTCATTGGAAAAGGTTATTAACTTTAAAAGTTTAAGTAGTTGTAAAATTGTCTTGGTCAATTGTCTAACCACACACCCACTTAAACAATTTCATTCAGTTCCGTCTCTACATTTCAACAATCCACTCACTAGACGCACCAGGAAGTTACTTGCTCACTTCACACGAATACGTGGTTTATATTATATTCACATAGTTTTATAATTACAATTTTTTCTTCCGAAAACATTTAACAATAGAATATATATGGCCATTGAGAAACGGCTGATGATTGGATATAAATCCAGGGTCACTTAGGAAACATACATTTTGTGTATGACAACAACTGTCACTGTGGCGTCCATTCACTGCTATAAGATTTTATGATATCATAATACTGCATAATTATCGTGTTCAGTTAACTAGTCTATATGTTACATTTAATATGTGTTGATGATAGTTATCATCGTGTCAATGAAATTGTGTTCATTGCTCTCAGGTGAGTAATCCATAGGCAGTTAGTCTTCGTTACATGCAGACATCCGTGTCGAGTTAGTTTCGTGTCTTTAGCAGGGCTTGGCAATCAACCCCTACATGTTTTAGCTACTTGTAATTTTTCTAGGCAACTTTACTTTCATTCCAATTCCAATTGTCAAAACAAAAATTCCAAATTCGGCCTCGTTCAACCTGCTTCATCGGCTGTGGTTATTGTTGAGGTCCGTGGTTTTTGTGGGTTTATTCACCCTAATTCTTGTCTTGTGAGTCCTATCTTGGACTAGTTATTATCGTTTGCGTCTGTGACGTCAGCTGGGGGATCGGTCGGCGGCTATCCTTTGTGCTCGTCTGTTCTTGTGGTTTTCGTTGTTGGTGTAGGCTCCTGGCTCGTCTGGCTTGACTGAGTGCAGTCCTTAAAAGGACTTTTTGTTATCCCACTCCATGCATCGTAGTCTAGATTGCCTTGCCTTTTCTTCGCAGTAAGCTATGCGGACGGCGCACTCCTCTTTGTACTTTCTCCATTCGTCTTCGTCGACCTGCCGTACGAACCACTCCTCTACCTGGCAGGATGCTGATTTAATCTCGGGTTGCGTCGGTATCGTGGTTGGATTACTGACTTCTTCTTGTTGTTTCTGGTTGGTCTGTGGCTTGGTCCCATCATGCGTCTTTTTGTCTCCTTTTTTGTGCATTCTCTTCATCAGTTTTTCGACGTTTTTTGGTTGTGCTTCATCTTGCTTCCTCTCCTCTGTTGGTTTGGGTTGGTGCTGCATCCTTTCGGCGCTCAGTAGTTCTCTTTCGGTCTTGATCATTTGTAGGATTTCCTCGTTTTCCTTCTTCATCTCAGCCATGCGCTCTATCTCTTGTTTGATATTGTGTTGGATTTCTTTTATGTCGGCCAGCAGCTTCTCATTATCGCTGGATGGAGTCGTCGTCAGCAGTGCCTTCACTTGTTTCTTCAACTCGTCTATCTGCTTTTGAAATTGATCTCTTTCAGCTTGTGATATACCTGTTGCTGTCTCGCCCCTCCGCATTGCTTCCTTGAATGGTGTCTTTGTGATGATGGCGATCTTTAAGACGTCTCTGTGTCTTTGCAGGTACGGACAGCTCAGGTATCTTGCTCCATGTTTGCTCAGGCTGTCGGCGCACTTTCTTTTGTTGTTGGGTGCTCGGAAGTCCGTGTCCAGCTTGGCCTGCGGACACTCATTGAAGGCGTGGTGATCGGCGCAGTATCGACAGATTTCCGTCTGACTGCGACATGTTGCTTTGCTGTGGCCGGCCGTCTGGCATCTGGAACATTGATTGACTCTTGGGATGAATCTCTATGGCTGTTGTATTTTCTTGCTGATTGATACTGTGGTCGGCATTTCGCTGCTCTCCGACGTCACCACTGCCAAGGTTGTAGGTATCTTGGAGTAGGTGAGGAGCCGCTCCGCCTTCAAGAATCGGATGTGAAGGTTCTCTTCCCCAAGATGCTTCATGATTTCTTCATCTGTCAGCTCCACTTGGATCCGCTTGACAACCCATCGAACTGTTTTTGAGTCGGTGTTCCCGGCTCTGGTGTCTTTCTACTCCTTCTTCTCTGCTGTCTTGGTTCTTGACTGTCAATCTTCTCCCTCGTAGTAGCTTCAGTAATAGCTGTAGTATCAGGCTCTTTGATGCAGCTAGCAGGTAGGCTCTCCACGTTCTTCTTCTTGTTGTCGGCTCCCACGCTGCACATCTTGGCCGCCGCGTGTTTCTTGTTGTTGGACTTTCCACGTGACATTTTCCCGCATATCAGGCTTCTTGACCGAATAATGCGGCTTGACCTGTTAGCGCTCGCAGTGCGACAAAAAGCTTTACTTTCATTTGTTTGTCATTGCTTTAAGGGTGACTGAAGCTCATGTCAATGGGAAAACCGACGCACAGCGGTTTTATTCCAAATCGCCTGAGGCTGATTTCGAACCTGTTGTGTCGAGATTTTGAACTTGTGTTAACTGCTTCTAAGCCGCATATGACGACAAGAACACCAGACAAAGCTTTGTACAACGTATTCTGTTTTGAAATGCACATAAGCAACTCCGCGTTACAACATGTAGAATGTGTAATATATAAACAAACGTCCGTGTTTCAACGTGTAGAATCTGTTTGATACTAACATAAACAAACGTTCGTGTTCCATCGTGTAGAATCTATTTGATACTAACATAAACAAACGTTCGTGTTCCAAAGCGTAGAATGTATATACTACTCACATAAACAAACGTTCGTGTTCCAACGTGTAAAATCTATTTACTATTCACATAAACAAACGTCCGTGTTCCAATGTGTAGAATAAATTTGATAAACATGTAAATAAAGGTCCTTGTCCCAACGTATAGAATATACTTGGCAAACACATAAATTAACGTCCGTGTTCCAATGAGTAGAATATGATTGTTAACATGTAAACAAACGTACTTGTTCCAACGTGTAGAATATATTTGGTAAACGCATAAACAAAAATTCCTGTTACAATGTGTAGACTATAATGTCTGGGCGTGACATCTCAGAATTAGCGTTAATATAGAAGAGATATATATTTCACACGTACAATCTATAGCTCTCTACAGTGTTGTGACTCGTTGGTGATGTAATAAATAATGTTTGAAAATTAATTTCATACTCTAGCTGCATTCGTAACTGGCCACTTTTTAAATCGAAATATTTACTTATTCACCGTTTGAAGGCATTCGAATGGCAAATTGTTAACATTTACTTTGTCATTGTTTGAAGACATAATAATGGCAGTTAGCTAGCATGTACTTTGTCATTGTTTGAAGGCATTAAAATCGCCATTTGTTAACATTTACTTTATCGTTGTTTGAAGACATTAGAATGACAGTATGTTAAATCTCAACCATTTTTTTATGTTGTCAATAACATGTTTAACAATTCCTTCCGCACCTAGCAGCTTGAATCTTTGAAGTGATTGTCGATCTAGCGCATGTTACAGCTCTTAACAGACGTAGAGTTCAGATGACTCAAAGGAATTCCCCGCAAAGCAAACAAGTATCCCCAATCGCTTCCTGCAGAGCTTATAAAAACAAATAGATTGACTTCATCATCATCATCATAATCATTGACACCTTGCCGTCTTTAAAAAGGCATAATAACTTTTACCTATGGCGGTAGCGAATGTGACTGATAAGGCCAATTTGCGCTGTAAATGTCCGTTCACAGTGGGTGCATGTGAACACGTGGTAATTTCCACCATCATGCACCATCTTACGTCTCACACGCTCGGTGTGTGACTTATCTGCAATAATTTTCTCCTTTGTCTTTATTCCATTTCTGATGTTTGCCCTACATGCAACACGTTCAGCGGCGACTTGCTCCCAATGTGCATTATCAATGCCTGTATCAATCATGCACCGCTTACACACATCTTTGTATCGTAGTAGAGGCCGACCCTGAGATCTCCTACCCATCTGTAATTCACCAAAAGAGATGTTCTTTGGTATTCTACCATCATCCATCCTCCTAAGATGTCCTATCCATCCAAGTCTTCGAAGACTGAGCATGGAATAAACCGTCACACAACCTGATCTTTCCAATACATCAATATTTGTGATTTTGTCTTGCCACTTAATACCAAGAATTCTTCGCAGACACCGCATATGAAATCTGTTTAAACGTTTCTCTTGGTGTGTGTGGGGTGGTAAATATAATAAATTAGAATAAGGACAAGTTTCGCTAGGGGTATTCAGTATGAATGGGGTTTAAATCCCAAACACGCCCTCTATAGGAAATAATATATTGGCTCGTAAAACCCCCAAGCATTGAACAAGGCAGAAAAGGGTGCAAGTTCAACACTAACATAGAAGAAATGTTTCCCATAGAAGGCTGGGAGATCCGGGAAGTTCTACCACAGACACCCGAGTACTAATCACTCTACCCAGAAGGTGTGTCTATGTGTAAGTGCCCCGCCCCACATTTAATCTCCCACATATATATAAACAATGACAAGTATCCACTGTCATGCACATCCACAGTGTTATACAACAGAGGGACAACAACCAATGTTAGACGCAACAACTGGATTACATGACAGAGGAAAACAGCCATTGTTAGACAAAAACAGTACAATAACTCACTGTATCACATAACAGTAACAATAACTGGACTATAGACATCAGTTTTGGAACAACAGGTTAACAATGAAGTAACTTCAAGGCTTGGTTAAACCAAACAAACAAACAATTGTATTGTGGAAAACATTTGGGTTCTGGACAAACCCTGTTGGTTACAATATGGTCACATGCATGAAAAAATTATCATATTTCAGGCAATGCACACAAAGTATACAGCCATAACAGAAGTCCCCAAAAATCCCCCAAAAAGTTCACATAAAATACCTGTGTCAAACACAAAACAAAGTAAATAATCCATACAAAGAACTAGATAAAGAAAATCTATCTAATCTGTCTCTAGAAATATCCTAGGGGTCTGATGATGACTCCCTCTCCTTCAATATCCACTAGAAAAGTCTGGCCATAATCACACTCTCTATAATCCAAGGAAAACAGCTGCTTTGCATATATCCACCTATTCAGAAAATTGGGGATTGCACACACACACACACACAGAGCTTCCACTTCTGGATCATATATCCATCGCGAAAAACATGTAGGAGTAATCCATATGAATCCATTGTGGATATACTGTAATCTCTCAAGTCACAGCTGCTAAGTAACTAGACGAGGAGCATTCCAGATGTGATATAACCGACAGATATGAGTCGGAAACGTTCTGGCGTGGCGTGACACACAGGAGTCCATGTGATTGATTCGATCAGGATCAGGCACAAACACTTTCAGTATATCTTTGGATGAGGAGTGACATCACATAATCCATTAGCATTTCCTGACAGAACTAACTTGAATTGGGCCTGAATATTTCAGCCCTTTTCTTGGTTAAGATGTAGGTTATTCTTTCTTCAGTTGAATATACGACTTGATTGACCGGGAGTTGGTATAGTGCTTGATTGTCCATGTCTGGGATATGATGGATGAGAAGATTCAAAGGAAGCTGGGAGTTCACAAAATCAGTTGGTAAATCCATACTGGTAAATGATGGTGAATTCCAGACTATCCATGAGCCTCTGGAATATGACAGTTGAACGTGGAATCAGGCGGTGACTTTTAGAAGAGGATATACGCTGAGAACCATCTAGGCCAGGCATGCCTCATGTCTTTGCAGACATTGAAAAGATTAACACCATCTGTAAGTTCCCAGAGGTAGGGAATCCACTTCAGCATATTCAAAATCCATTAATTATCCAGGCATTAACATTCAGGTTCAGGGTGTGTAGCAGTAACCCGCACTCTTTGTAGAATATTAGAGGAGGCTGATATCCCAGTTTCCTGCCTCTAAATCCAAACAAATTGACCATAACTTCAGTTCCAATCCTGGTGACTAGGCCAATACTCCACCGCCATCTCTAGCGCTGTATAGTGAAGAAGAACAGGGTTGATATAGATTAGTAATAACCCAACCATTGATAAGTGTATCATAATTAAAAATACATTCTGATAACCTTGTATAATAATAAAAATAGAGGAAACAAAAGGGAATAAGAAAAAAAAGTGTAGCTAGTTCCCTAGCACTTGTCGCCTACTGTAGAGTTTTGACCCACTCCAAAAGTGAGTAAGATACCTACTCAATAGGTGCATCTCTTCTCGACTGATACTGGAGCTTCCTGGGAGGTTTTCTTCACCTCCTAAATATGCAAACATCTTTTGATAGTACCGCTGTCACATCATGGAAAAAGTTCCTGAGACAATGTCCTCATGTACACAATTCATAAATCTCCTTTCCATAGTTACAAACAGCATTATGTGACTACCACTGACAAATGGCAAAAAGGCTAGCTACCAATCAGTCATCTCCTCTTGCATCATCCTCACCATTACTATCATCATGTGTTTGTCCCCCACTGGGGTGAAGTTAAAAGATCTACTCCAGCAGTAACATCATGAATAGAATATACATATAATATATATGATGAATAACAGAAAAACTTGTTAGACTTTTACTAAACATGGTATGAACTCTCTAGTGGGTATTACCCAACATCTCAAAGTAAAAACACAAGAGCATGGTGTCATTTCCCACTCCCTTGAGATTATATATAGATATATCATACCAAATGACAATCTTATAACAGCATTTATTACAGCATTAAGCAGTAACAATCATGAGCATAAAAGGTAAAATACTCATAAAAGAGAAATCATGGGAATCTTTTCCCATACACTTGAGATTATGTATATCATACCACATGAAGATCCCATAACATCATTTATGAAAAAGGACTACAAGACAATCCCACCTCTGTATATTTACAACAATGTAAACAACAGATTAACTCCTAAGTGCATGAAAAAGTCAATCGAGAATATATCTCTCTCTCTATCTAACAACCTATTAAAGTTGTACACAAATGTGAGATAGTAATATTTCTCTATCTTAAGGGCAGAAATACCAAACATGCACTCAGGAAAAAAAAACACTTTATAACGCAGAGACCAGTTGTGAAAAATAAGCATATAGGAATAAAGTAAGTTCACAAAATCATCTCAGAAGAATGACTCATAGCAAGATTATATTGTAAGCTTTATGAAGGCTGACTGGACAAAATGGCGATGTCCAGGCTGCGTGACGTAAACCAACCTTTCAATGAAAGCGATTCTCCTAATTTTCACACACACAACTTCAATCATGATATTAGTTGCATCAAATCATTTATCCTAATACATAAAATGATATGTTGTATATAATATAATGCTCACCTAAAACGCAGAGAATAAGTGGGCTTTAAATTAACCCATTAACAATGGGTCACCCGCTAACGTTGGAGAAACATGGCGATTGACCAGAGCGCTTTGTCTACCAAGCCTTTGTCTAGATTAAGCCTGTGTTTCCGGGGCTCGGCCAATCAATTGCCTTAAATCGAAACAAAATTTCGTTTCATTAATTCTCCCGTCCTAAGTTTTAATAGCGCGTGAAGCTGTCTGCTGGAAAAGACTGAGGGATGACGACATACATGTCACAAGTCTCCCACCTTAGACAGGTCTATCCACATAGGAAGAACTGATACAGTCATTCCACAGTCTTCCACCTTCTTAATCTGATGCATTTGGTCTTCCATGTCCTCCAATTATGCTTTACCTTTAATCACTATGGTAGAATAATCTCTCAGTGTCACATTCATTTTTCTACTTGCCAAGACAACTGGACATAACATTGAAGGTTCATCTAGCTTCGCTTGAAGAAGTGTAACTCTCTCTCCACTGTTGTCAGCATTCCGTTGAAATATGAGTGGACGTTGAGATCTCATATGAGGTATTGGTTCCTCTGCAATCGAACCAATTCCTCCAAGACGTTTGAACGAAGATATAAAGCTTCGACAACCGTTTCATTAGCAATAAGAATATCATCCTTAAAATATGCTAACAGCAGGATCTCCTCTTTCAAATCAGTCATATTGGCTTACTGAACTGGGTAAGTATCACTAGCACAGGTGTAGGTTCATTTGCTTTGATGTCAAATCTACTAAAAGTCCTGGCTAGTTTATAAGTCCATCCGCACTTTACACTGACTAGAATGAGTTACCGGCATTTTCTCTCCCCTCCAACACGTATACGTTGCTTTCCTGGTGAAAATAGCGAGCAATTATGCGTCTATTGTCGTAGATTGATCGTCATCTGCCTCCAATTCTGTTGTAGACAATTTCCACCCAAGCACCGTTAAGTAGATGTAATAACATTGCACATAGCTGTATCACCATCCACATTATACTCAAGTCATATATGAATTTAAAGCCGTAGGTGGTCCCTGTAATTAGTCATCTTAACAACCAAGTTGTCTGTACACTCCCAGTTTACTGATGGGTTACCTTACTTGTAAGCAATGAAAGCCACAGGTATAAATATATCCCTCTATTCTGGTGTTTCCTGAGTTAACTTCCTCAAGATAAAAAAAATCAGGGCACCTTTAAGTTTCTCTCCAGGTCTTTTCGTAACCGATTAATACGGAGAACAATGAATCTGTTGACACTGGAAGAGTTTGAAAGCTTTTCCTTCTGAACTGAAATATATTACTAGTTAGACTCCCTATAGGAAATACTAAACTAGTAAAAAGTCAAGCAACTCTCAGCCAATGGCTTCCAAGCGCTTAAAAAGTATAGTCCTTGCTATAGCCCAAATCTAGCACGGTCTATGAATATATAAGAATAAGGCGTCCTACTCTTCATCTGTCGAGAGGTACGTAAAAAACAACCATTAGCTAATAGTTGTATAAATCGGGCTATCTCCTAGACCACCACATTAGTTTGATGTTTTGGAGAAAAATCCTGACTTTAAGAACATAATGTGACAACTAGCAAGCTGTCCCTAGTCTTTCAAGTCAGTACAAGCAACATGCAAAATGGGAGCTAAGGCTGCCCGAGCCTGTTACTAATTCTCTGATGAGAATAAAATTGGGAATGTCGCAGATGAAGACCAATTCCTGTTTTCTGACATCAAAAATTTGAGATACTTACAGGTTTCTTCCGGTAGCTCTTAAATTCCTATTACATCCCAATAAAAAACAACAGGGTAAAATTATGGTCGAAACCATATCCTTCGTTCGCCAGTCACACAAAGACGTATGCTTTTCTCTGTCACTGTTAATGCCAGAGGAACTAGCTTGTAAAAGGGGCCCTGTAATTCAATTGCTTTCACTCACATAGTAAATGGATCTCTGTTCACTACAGAGTTACAACAACCGAATAATAAAATTGACCAGTGCCATTTCTGACACATGGACAATAACAGATCTGTTATGAATACCAGACCCTTAAACTGAAAGCGTTGAATAGGCGTCTTTATGTCCTTATAGGAATCATCAGTGTCAATCTATCTACTTTCAGTATTTCCGAACATGTATATGCATATGGGGTGGAATATAAAATCCACTGTTTCCCGCATGGCGGCTACGAATACTGCAAGTTACAACAATATTCATACTCCTTCGATTATACATGTCGGATAAAATTGCAGGTGGAGTATTGGCCCTAACATTAAGTCAACTTAATTGGTTATTGTTATTTTCCCCTGATGTTCTAAAATCTCATATCTGCATATATTGTCCCACTTAAATAAAGATATCTTTACTGAATTCTCTTAAAAAAATTTGGGGGGCTTTATCCTATCTGTCTCAGCCATTAAAAAAAAATCTTGGATTTCTCTGTTGCTTTGGGTAAGTTTCAATAGTACATGACCCCAACAAACAGAGCATGCACAAAATAAAATGGCAATATATGACAACATAGTTAAACAGCCCAGGATTCATATGTGGGTCTATGCCAAAAATGAGGACATATAGTACAGTAATATATTTATCCTACTACCAAAATTTAACTAATCAAGAACATCCCAGAGTAACAATAACATTTAACATCAACATCACACAAAATCAATCAAGAATTAATGACATCCTACCAGAAATAATCCTATATGGGTTAACAATCCCAGAGACCTTATTTTATGAGGTCCTATACAAGGAACAGGTCTCCCACCAAACGGATACAAAATACATGAGTTAACCATTCTCATATACAAACAATAACACAGGTTTCAATTTATAGAATAAAGACATCACCTGTGAACATTAGTTGGCACACTAATAAACATTACTAGTGATTAAGACACCATGGATTAAAATACTTGTGTCTAAGCCCATACTTGTGAACACCAGCCACCAATTAGTTGTAAAGTCTCAACTTGAGAGATAGACATGGGTTCAAATTTTCTGGGCAACGCCCACACTCATGGCATGGGATAAGGGTTCAAAATTATCCCGGATGAGCCCTCACTTGTGGGGTGGTAAATATAATAAATTAGAATAAGGACAAGTTTTGCTAGGGGTATTCAGTATGAATGGGGTTTAAATCACAAACACGCCCTCTATAGGAAATAATATATTGGCTCGTAAAGCCCCCAAGCATTGAACAAGGCAGAAAAGGGTGCAAGTTCAACACTAACATAGAAGAAATGTTTCCCATAGAAGGCTGGGAGATCCGGGAAGTTCTACCACAGACACCCGAGTACTAATCACTCTACCCAGAAGGTGTGTCTATGTGTAAGTGCCCCGCCCCACATTTAATCTCCCACATATATATAAACAATCACAAGTATCCACTGTCATGCACATCCACAGTGTTATACAACAGAGGGACAACAACCAATGTTAGACGCAACACCTGGATTACATGACAGAGGAAACAGCCATTGTTAGACAAAAACAGTACAATAACTCACTGTATCACATAACAGTAACAATAATTGGACTATAAACATCAGTTTTGGAACAACAGGTTAACAATGAAGTAACTTCAAGGCTTGGTTAAACCAAACAAACAAACAATTGTATTGTGGAAAACATTTTGGTTCTGGACAACCCTGTTGGTTACAATATGGTCACATGCATGAAAAAATTATCATATTTCAGGCAATGCACACAAAGTATACAGCCATAACAGAAGTCCCCAAAAATCCCAAAAAAGGTTCACATAAAATACCTGTGTCAAACACAAAACAAAGTAAATAATCCATACAAAGAACTAGATAAAGAAAATCTATCTAATCTGTCTCTAGAAATATCCTAGGGGTCTGATGATGACTCCCTCTCCTTCAATATCCACTAGAAAAGTCTGGCCATAATCACACTCTCTATAATCCAAGGAAAACAGCTGCTTTGCATATATCCACCTATTCAGAAAATTGGGGATTGCACACACACACACACACACACACACACACACACACACACACACACACACACACACACACAGAGCTTCCACTTCTGGATCATATATCCATCGCCAAAAACATGTAGGAGTAATCCATATGAATCCATTGTGGATATACTGTAATCTCTCAAGTCACAGCTGCTAAGTAACTAGACGAGGAGCATTCCAGATGTGATATAACCGACAGATATGAGTCGGAAACGTTCTGGCGTGGCGTGACACACAGGAGTCCATGTGATTGATTCGATCAGGATCAGGCACAAACACTTTCAGTATATCTTTGGATGAGGAGTGACATCACATAATCCATTAGCATTTCCTGACAGAACTAACTTGAATTGGGCCTGAATATTTCAGCCCTTTTCTTGGTTAAGATGTAGGTTATTCTTTCTTCAGCTGAATATACGACTTGATTGACCGGGAGTTGGTATAGTGCTTGATTGTCCATGTCTGGGATATGATGGATGAGAAGATTCAAAGGAAGCTGGGAGTTCACAAAATCAGTTGGTAAATCCATACTGGTAAATGATGGTGAATTCCAGACTTATCCATGAGCCTCTGGAATATGACAGTTGAACGTGGAATCAGGCGGTGACTTTTAGAAGAGGATATACGCTTAAAACCATCTAGGCCAGGCATGCCTCATGTCTTTGCAGACATTGAAAAGATTAACACCATCTGTAAGTTCCCCGAGGTAGGGAATCCACTTCAGCATATTCAAAATCCATTAATTATCCAGGCATTGACATTCAGGTTCAGGGTGTGTAGCAGTAACCCGCACTCTTTGTAGAATATTAGAGGAGGACTGATATCCCAGTTTCCTGCCTCTAAATCCAAACAAGTTGACAATAACTTCAGTTCCAATCATGGTTACTAGGCCAATACTCCACCGCCATCTCTAGCGCTGTATAGTGAAGAAGAACAGGGTTGATAAAGATTAGTAATAACCCAACCATTGATAAGTGTATCATAATTAAAAATACATTCTGATAACCTTGTATAATAATAAAAATAGAGGAAACAAAAGGGAATAAGAAAAAAAAGTGTAGCTAGTTCCCTAGCACTTGTCGCCTACTGTAGAGTTTTGACCCACTCCAAAAGTGAATAAGGTATCTACTCAATAGGTACATCTCTTCTAGACTGATACTGGAGCTTCCTGGGAGGTTTTCTTCACCTCCTAAATATGCAAACATCTTTTGATAGTACCGCTGTCACATCATGGAAAAAGTTCCTGAGACAATGTCCTCATGTACACAATTCATAAATCTCCTTTCCATAGTTACAAACAGCATTATGTGACTACCACTGACAAATGGCAAAAAGGCTAGCTACCATATCAGTCATCTCCTCTTGCATCATCCTCACCATTACTATCATCATGTGTTTGTCCCCTACTGGGGTGAAGTTAAAAGATCTACTCCAGCAGTAACATCATGAATAGAATATACATATAATATATATGATGAATAACAGAAAAACTTGTTAGACTTTTACTAAACATGGTATGAACTCTCTAGTGGGTATTACCCAACATCTCAAAGTAAAAACACAAGAGCATGGTGTCATTTCCCACTCCCTTGAGATTATATATAGATATATTCATACCAAATGACAATCTTATAACAGCATTTATTACAGCATTAAGCAGTAACAATCATGAGCATAAAAGGTAAAATACTCATAAAAGAGAAATCATGGGAATCTTTTCCCATACACTTGAGATTATGTATATCATACCACATGAAAATCCCATAACATCATTTATGAAAAAGGACAACAATACAATCCCACCTCTGTATATTTACAACAATGTAAACAACAGATTAACTCCTAAGTGCATGAAAAAGTCAAGCGAGAATATATATATCTCTCTATCTAACAACCTATTAAAGTTGTACACAAATGTGAGATAGTAATATTTCTCTATCTTAAGGGCAGAAATACCAAATATGCACTCAGGAAAAAAAACACTTTATAACACAGAGACCAGTTGTGAAAAATAAGCATATAGGAATAAAGTAAGTTCACAAAATCATCTCAGAAGAATGACTCATAGCAAGATTATATTGTAAGCTTTATGAAGGCTGACTGGACAAAATGGCGATGTCCAGGCTGCGTGACGTAAACCAACCTTTCAATGAAAGCGATTCTCCTAATTTTCACACACACAACTTCAATCATGATATTAGTTGCATCAAAGCATTTATCCTAATACATAACATGATATGTTGTATATAATATAATGCTCACCTAAAACGCAGAGAATAAGTGGGCTTTAAATTAACCCATTAACAATGGGTCACCCGCTAACGTTGGAGAAACATGGCGATTGACCAGACCGCTTTGTCTACCAAGCCTTTGTCTAGATTAAGCCTGTGTTTCCGGGGCGCGGCCAATCAATTGCCTTAATTCAAACGAAATTTCGTTTCGTTAATTCTCCCGTCCTAAGTTTTAATAGCGCATGAAGCCGTCTGCTGGAAAAGACTGAGGGATGATGACATACATGTCACAGTGTGAGTAAGATGTCCAGGTTTCACTGGAAGATTACTAGGGATATAGGCTTGATAGACAAGGACTTTTGTTTTGGTAGTAAGCTTCCTGTTCTCCCAGACTCTTATTCTTAACCTGTTCATTGTTGCTGCCTTACCAATCCGGATGTTGATATCCTGATCTAGGGATAATTTGCTATTTACCACTGATCCTAGATATGTAAAATGGTCTATCATCTCTAGTTCGGCGTCGTCAATAAAGATTGATGGTACGCCATGTGCACCTTGTGACATAATCTGTGTCTTCTTTTTGCTTATTGTTAAACCAAATTCAGAACAAGCATTGGAGAATGCAGATAGTAGACATTGCAATTCTTCCTCAGAGTGGGTCGTAACTGCAGCATCATCTGCAAAAAGCAACTCTCTGATCAGTACCCTCCTAATTTTGGTCTTGGCCTTCAATCTCTGAGCATTGTAGAGGCCGCCATCTGAGCGTGAGTGAATGTATATACCACCATCCTGATCACGAAAGGCATATTTCAGTAGAAGTGAAAAGTAGATTCCAAAGAGGGTGGGAGCTAGTACACAACCTTGCTTAACTCCACTCTTGATTTCAAACTCTTTAGAAGTTGCACCAACAAACTTGATTATACCCTTTATGCCTGTGTGGAACGATTACACAATGGACAGAAGAGTTGGTGGGCAGCCAATCTTCTTTAGTGCCTTGAACAGACCCTCACGACTGACCAAATCAAATGCCATTGTGAGGTCGATGAAGGCAATAAACTGTGGTTGATTCTGTTCACAGCATTTTTCTTGCATATGTCGCAATGAGAATGTCGAAAGCCACACTGTGATTCGGGGTAGACTTGATCTCATAGGACTTAAAGTCTGCGCAGAACAATTCTGGTATATTCTTTTCCAACAATACACAGAAGTGAGATACCCCTATAGCTGTTGCAGTCGCTCCGATCGCCCTTGTTCATGTACATTGATTGACATTACATAGATTGACTTATTTTTATTTCAAATACCTAAAAAAGAGTATTTAATTTACGGTTGATATTTTACACTATCCTATGCTAGCTAGGCGCCAATGAAGGTTCACATCGAGGATTCAGTGACAGAAAGACTGCAAGACATACAATCAAGAAGATCTGCTGCACCATTTCATATTAACAGAGTCAATGGACATGTGTGTAGAAACAAGCTTCGCTGTGTACGATGAGACGGACGCATCCATTTAGTCGCTACGATCAAGGGGTCAAACTGCTCACATAGAATATGAACATCATTGTGCTTCTTGGTGTGTCCTGCACTTTTGGGGCTGTTGAGCTTCAGCGTACGTACCACCTTAATATGTCTGTTTTTCCTTATCCTGCATATGTGTCCTACCACGTGTTCATGGGCAGGAACTTCCTAAGAATATAATATAATAGACTATCAGTTTCACGCAATCATATTTTTGGCATACTGTTAATTTAATAATGTGCTAATTCAACTCAATTTTGAGTGATGAACTTAGCCTCTTCAATTTCAATTATTGTGTGTATGTTCCCCCAGTAAACGCTAGCACATCGATACCATTGCCATGGTAGTCTACGATTTCGACCGTCTGACAGATTTGACAATGTCCTTGCTCAAGGAGCCAATACACAGACTGTGAATTGGTGAAACAAAAATACACGAGACAACTCTATCTTTCTCTCTGGTCTGATGTAGAAAATGAGTAACAAATGCCAATAAAATTCAGAAAAACACCAGGTATTTAAATAGGAGGATAGTATCAACAGATGGACCAAAAAGATTGGTAGATTGTGCTGTCGTGGTGAGCGGTGATTACTGGAGACTCACTGCACCGACATCCGTTGTAAACATGGTTAGTGATCTGGTCCCAAAGGTGTATTCAAGCAACGTTCAGTTGTAGTCATTCTTTCCCATATCTAGTAGGAATTCTTGGTAAGGAAGCAAAGCGGATTCAATTAACGTTCGCTTATGTGCTTTCCTTCCCATAAGTTGTAGGAAGTGTGGGGAAGACGGCAAGGCGCACTTACAGTCAAGTGCCTGACAGCCTACTGGCTACGAGTTACGCACGCTGCACTCCCAGCCTGGGAAGAAAGTGAACTGTTGCTGAATGGGCAAGTACAAGAAATACTAGCTTGTTTTGATCTTCTACAAGTGGCCACTTAATATGTAGATATACAGTTTTCTAATTAGTTCAGTATGCCGTATTGTATAGCTGACTAAACCCAGTAGACAGAACAATGTGCGGATTCTTAATACCGTTTCTCTTTCTCCACATTATGTGTCATGTTAATTCTGGGTAGTAAATTTAAGAAGGTGTTGCTCACACGTTTCGTAATCCCGCATACCAGCGTTGGAAACAGCTGCGCGAGATTTGGCAGCAGAACGCGTGGCGTTGGTTTCGCGTTGGTATCGGTGCCGGTCGGTCGGAAAACAATGGCAAACTACTGAACGTAAACTTGCCTAGAGATCACAGCGGCATAAATGCTGGTGTTGATTGCGATGTCCTGCACAAAGGATATAAACAAAAAGTATGGCGTATGCTGCTACAACATCTAGCATGAGGAAGAAAGTGAAACCTGTAACTGCAGTCTTTCCATGGTGTTATACACCATGGAGCATGGCTCTAGAGGACGGAGACTGCGCCCAAATAGTGGATTTGCTGTCCATGGCATACAGGTGTGCAGGACAACCAACAGGCTGACAGATTAGTTACTGCTGTCCCTCTGGGCGGAGAGATATGTATTACCCAAAATTAAATTATTAACCAAAATTTCAAGCTAAGCGTCTCTAATCAGTTGTAGAGTTAACGAATACATGCTGAGTATATAATACTTTATTCTTCTGCTTTTCACAGTGAAGCTTATGTACACAAGCAATCCGTGTCCAGCCCAATCAAGGCCTGATTAGTACGGTGTTGCAGCTATATACGCTAGTTATAACTACTTTACATGACGTAGCAGTCAACCCCAGCTTTGTTTTAATGCCTGTGCTTGTATGCAAAGTTTACGTTCAGTAGTTTGCCATTGCTTTCTGAGCAAAGGCCGGCACTCACACCACTGCATGAAAACTAACGCAAGGTGGATCTGCTTTCAAACCCTCCGCAGCTGTTTTGAATGCGGAATGCGGGTTTACAAACTGTGTTCGTAACCTCCTGTTGCAACTCTACATTACCGTATTATGCTTTTACAAAAACAAGGACTTTTGTCGTGATCCAGGTTGAACTAACGTATGTTCTCCTTAAATTTGTTTTAAATCATTTGCAACAGGTTGTCCAGAGATCGAGTTGCTGAATGGAACAGTCATACACTTTCGAAACGGACCTCGTTTACACGTGCGGTTTCAATGCAACAAGAACTTTGAACTTGTAGGAACTAAGGTTGCCATTTGCAGTGCAGGGGTCTGGAGTACTGATATACCATTCTGTGTTGGTCAGTATAATGCAGTTTATACATAATGTTCTTTTGTAGCAGTCAGTGTCTGGCTTACGAATCTGGTGGTCCGAGGTTAAACCTATATATGGCAATATTGGATTTGTTTCCTGTCATTGAGACTCTGAGTCGATCCAGAAGCGTTGAATCTGTGGCAGAATTTCTCCCAGAAGAGACCGCATGGCTCGGGCCTCGAAGGTTGTGGGTTTGATTCAGACTGCGCACTTCGGTTCACGAATGAATGTTTATCGGAGACTCCTGGGGGTTCGTCGCTGAAGCTACTGAGGTCGTGCTTTGTGTGACGCTTCCGGCAGTTCGCTGCCGAAAGAGATTGGGCAATATGGGATAAATCCCGGTGCAATGAAGTCAATCTTGTCGACTTGTAAGCGACTTTTTAAGCGACTCCCAGAAGAGACCATGGCGAAGAAGAGAGTTATTCGCCTGAATTCCATCCTCCTGATGTTGAGACCTAGAACATATAAAGTCCCACAGGAGTTCAACTTAGCCGAATGGACAACAGCGCTCATTCTTTAACATCCGGTGTGCTGATGCGGAAGGAGGTGATTCCATTTCTATACTGGTCAGATGAACTAAAATGTTGACTTCTCGTCCTTGACTTGGGGGACATAAATTACAAGTACCTCTGAAGTCGGAGTGGATGTGCCTGATGGCGAGGGACACTGGTAATATGGGAAACTAATCCACACGCAAAAATGCAGTTTATTGCTACTAGAAGTAGCGTGCATGGTACACTTTAGTTCACAGCGAGCGAGCGCAAAACAAACCAAAAACTGAGGTAAATAAATAAACTCCCACACAGGTCGACCTGTGGCCTACTGGGCATGTGGTTCTAGCCTCATACTGTATAGACCTATCGGCTCTCCAGAGAGCTATTGAGGTCATTATTATGCATTCTGCCTCTGCTTCCCAAGACGTTTGTTAATACACATTTTAGGTTGTGTACGTTACACGCACCATAGTTGGTTATGCACCATGGTATGTGCCTAGAAAGCGTAACACGTATCACAAAAACAACCTCTTCTTCTTCTTCTTCTTCTTTTTTTCTCCTCCTCCTCCTCCTCCTCCTCCTCCTTCTTCTTGGTGTGTGAGGATGTGTGTGTGGGTGGGGAAATGTGTGTGGGTGGGGGGTCAGTGGGTCGGTGGCGGCATGTATGTTTGCCTGCTTCTGTGTGCGTGCGTGGAGGTATGTGTGGGTGGGTGGGGGAGGTTTTGTGGGTGGGGGATGTGTCAGTGGCTGCGGGATATGAGGGTGGATGGGGGATGTGTCTCACAACATTGCGATATGCACTGTTTATGCTTACAACTTTCATTTTAATAATGTTTTTTTTTTTTTTCACATGTGGATGTATCATGCATAATATGCATTGTTTATGCTTACAAAATCTATTTGACAATGTTTTTTTCCCCTATGTTAATGTAACATGCACATTTGATGAATGAAAGATGAGTGATTGAAAGGGCCGAATGTAAGACGGGCCTGCGTGCCCAATTTGTTACCCTTTTAAAATAAAGTTTGTTAGTTCGTTAGTTAGTTCGTTCGTTCGTTCGTTCGTTCATTCGTTCGTTCGTTCGTCCGTTCGTTCGTTCTTCTTCTTCTTCTTCTTCTTCTTCTTCTTCTTCTTCTTCTTCTTCTTCTTCTTCTTCTTCTTCTTCTTCTTCTTCTTCTTTTTCTTCTTCTTCTTCTGTTTCTTCTTCTTCTTCTTCTTCTTCTTCTTCTTCTTCTTCTTCTTCTTCTTCTTCTTCTTCTTCTTCTTCTTCTTCTTCTTCTTCTTCTTCTTCTTCTTCTTCTTCTTCTTCTTCTTCTTCTTCTTCTTCTTCTTCTTCTTCTTCTGCTACCTTTCATCTCACAATAGAACAATGACCCTCAGCTAACTACTGCCAAGCTCTAGACTTTTCCATGGTGTCTGGTTTCTGAGGCACAAGCTTTCTAGAGAAATGATTATCAACCTATTTTGGCCAATGCACCCCTCCACCACATGTTCAGAATGTAATTTCCCCCCCCCCTCTTTCGTATTTTCTCCCTATAAATCCCCCCACCCCTATATACACAGTATATGTACACGTGGAAGCTAATTTTAATAACACATACTAGAACAAGTCTAGACGTCTACATAAAACGTGATTTGCTGGTCTACTTAAATTATAAAACGAGTTTAAGAAGGTCGAGAAGTACACAGCCGTAAAGTATGGAAGGAACAACAATATAAAGTAATCGGTTCTTGTGTTACCGCTATCGTTAAATAATCCTTCATCCCCCTCCCCCCACCCACATGGAAACTCTAAAATCCCCTCCCCTCCCGAGGGGCGGAGGGAATTTCCCCACCTGTTATATCACTGTCCTAGAGGATGAGACAGCCAGTCTCACGCAAACCCAACCTTCTTAATCACAGCACCGTGTAGAAGTATTCCTAGTGCGAGCCATCCTCTGTCCGCAGTTTTGGTGAGACTTGTTTTCGATATCGCTGGACAATCTTCCTCTAGGGCGGAGTGAGTAAACATAACATCTGTTGGAAAACAGTATGTAAACGAAGCTGGCAAAACATAAATAGAATGTACATGGCTGATCATTTTATTTGATTCCAAGGATAAGGGTATCTATTTGCCCATCCCATCTCCAACATTGCTGTAATTAATTTGTAGTGGGACCATGTTCATGTGCTTAGTGCCACGCTGTTGTGTAGATTTGAATACACTGACTTGTATCATAACGACAACAGCAGACAACTTCAAAATGTTCACAGCTTAGAAACGACTTCAACACGTAATCGTCGCAGTTTGCATTCTAACTTTATTTGAGAACTCACGGTGACACAATCCCGAACACCAACCAATTCTGAACTTTCACTCAATTTGCGGTGCTGCAATTTTGTTGTTTATATGCATGGCGATTTGTCCTTGAGTCTCTAGCTATCTAGTCCCCTGTCGTCGTCATGCTAGCCCTCGCTTTAATGCTGTCAGCTCAGTAATGTCAAAAATCAAAGCTTGTGCAACTTACAGTTAGGCCTCTCCTAATGACACATTTGCTAATCATAATGCTGACCAGCCTTGAACAGGACTATACATCGTCTTCGTTGACGGTACTTTTGCTTTCTTTCACCCCAAACAAAAGGGAATCCCAGGGTATGACGTCACATCCAGGGGTTCCCTTTGTTGCGCCGAACATTCATGGGGTTTCCGTGTGTTGCGCCGTAGCTCGGTGCGCAATTCTATGCGGCGGCGGTGGTGCGCTATTCTTTCACTTTCCGGTTAGGGTCATGGTTAGGGGGTAGGGTTAGGATTAGGATTAGGGTTAGGGCTAGGGTTAGTGTGTGTACAACGTCGCCAGTTATATTCAACAGTCAATGAGGTACTTTTGCTTTCTTTCACCCCAAACAAACTTTGCCAGCTATATTTAGAGTCACCAGCTATATTTAGCGCCGACGGTAATCTCCTCTGTGTTCGGGTGGAGTGCGTGTCAGTGCGTTTCAATTGCCCCACACCACAGTGTTGTTTCTTTGGGCTGTGGCAACCGTTTCTGTCTCCCTTCGATCCTCATTTGCATCGGTCCTGCAATCACTTTCCGGTTAGGGTTAGGGTTAGGGGGTAGGGTTAGGATTAGGGTTAGGGGTAGGGTACACACACTAACCCTAGCCCTAACCCTAATCCTAATCCTAACCCTACCCCTAACCCTAACCGGAAAGTGATTGCAGGACCGATGCAAATGAGGATCGAAGGGAGACAGAAACGGTTGCCACAGCCCAAAGAAACAACACTGTGGTGTGGGGCAATTGAAACGCACTGACACGCACTCCACCCGAACACAGAGGAGATTACCGTCGGCGCTAAATATAGCTGGTGACTCTAAATATAGCTGGCAAAGTTTGTTTGGGGTGAACGAAAGCAAAAGTACCTCATTGACTGTTGAATATAACTGGCGACGTTGTAAGACCGCCAATCATTCCCCGGATGATTTATACCGACTTTTCAGCTGCTATGACAGTTCTTGAACAGCCTGTTCTGCTGATGTAATTAATTGAACACCGTTCCGTCTGTTAATTGTTATTTGATTTGGTTTCTACACAGTTTCGCCAATACGTGTTCCTTGATAAAACCTTCCCCAGCCGAATGCGTTAGAAACACATTTCCGGCTCTATTTCACGTCATATAGCGCAGCCGTTCATAAATAGGTCTATGCAGTGCAATCATTACTCGTCTAACCCGTATGCTCACTTTACAGTGAGCTGGTTCATGGCACTTAGTAAAGGCATGTATCAATTCGTGTGAGGAATATGTCCGTGTCGTGACACAAGACGGGCAAGAATGTTCTCTCGCTGTCTTCCAGTATCTCTCTTTCCACAAATCATTTCAACTGTTACATGTTCCAGTTTTTCGTTTTGTCATAATGTGGCCACAAAATGAAGATTGCCTTTTACTGTTGTTTTTGATAAGTGGGTTTGAATGTGGGTTTGTAGAAGGAATAGGTACAGTAAATGCTGTGTATATGCTGCGAACAGTTATTGAACGTGCTATAGAAGTAAACAAGTATATACATCTTTGCTTTATTGACTATACAAAGGCTTTTGATAGAATTAGATATGTCAGCATGGTGGATATGCTTGCAGATCTACAAATTGATGGGAAAGACATTGGACTTATAAAAGACATATATTGGAAACAACAAGCTGCAATAAGGATTGATAATGAAGTGGGACAGTATCAGTCAATTAAGAGAGGTGTTAGGCAGGGATGTGTGATGTCTCCAGATCTTTTTTCTCTATACAGTGAAAATATTTTCAGAAATGTAGAGGATATAAATGGAATCAGGATTGGAGGACGAAACATCAATAACATTAGATATGCAGATGATACAGTATTAATTGCAGACAAGGCGCAGGACCTGCACCAATTAGTAGATGCGGTTGTTGTACACAGTGAGCAACTGGGGTTAGAATTAAATTGTAAAAAGACTCAGGTTATGGTCGTCAGTAGGAAGAAAGAAGTGCCACAATGTAATATACAAGTAAATGGAAATATTCTTCAACAAGTGAATCGGTACAATTATCTTGGAACAGTCATAACATCTGATGGGAGATACCTTGAAAAGATTAGAACAAGAATCGCCATGGCGAAAGTAGCCTTTAGCAAGATGAAAAACATTCTGACCAATAAAAAGATGTCAATTGAAACGAGAAAAAGAGTGTTGAGGGGATACATAGAGCCTGTTCTTTTGTATGGATGTGAAACTTGGACAATGAGCAGTCAAGCTGAAAAGCATCTGATGGCTGCAGAAATGTGGTTTCTGAGGAAAATGCAAAGAATACCATGGACAGACAGAAAAACCAATGACCAAGTACTAAAGGAGACAAATGAACATCGTAAACTGATTAGAGAAATTAGACGTAGACAGTCAAAATTTTTTGGACATGTTATGAGAAGAAATGGATTGGAGAACTTAGTGACAACTGGCAAGATCGAAGGGAACAGACCAAGAGGAAGACCGAGAAGAAAATACCTGGATGGCTTAGCCACATGGCATGGACGAGACAGGAACACTGAGCTGATCCACGACACTCTGTGATCGAGTGAAATGGCGAGTCATGACCGCCCACGCTTTCCGGCATGGCACATGATTGATTGATTGATTTTGATAAGTTGTCTATGCTACTTAGCCTCCCTCAAAATGTCAAGATTACTCATTTTGGCTGTCCAAGAAATTGTCTGCATACATATAATAACTAGCTGACCCTGCCGGCTTCTCTCAGCTCCTGGCGGGGATCTGTCTATCTATCTATCTATCTATCTATCTATCTATCTATCTATCTATCT
>JACEFZ010019235.1:57500-76058 GCA_014155875.1 Cepaea nemoralis
TAGAAAGAGCACTTGAAAGATCTTTACATCTTCCCCAACAATTAACTTGGGTAAATGGAGCGGCGGCAGCAGCATCAGCAGAAGAAGGAAAAAGAGGAGTAGACAACTGCAGCGAAAAGGTGGGTCTGTCTATCTATCTGACCCGGCGTGGCTTCGCCCAGCTCCTGGCGGGTAGCGTCTCATTAAATTCATACAACAAAAAAACTAACTTAAAAGAATGTCCTTCCACACACCATCCATTATTTTTAATGAAAACTCTTTCTAATCACCTGCATGACTACAGTAACTTCTTAAGCAAAAAAAGATGAGTTACAATGTTATGCATTGTGCATTATTTTTATGAAAACTTTGAAAATGCCTTACAGATTGTATCATTATTTATTATAACTCATATGCCGGTACATAACTATGGACAAAGAGTTTATAAATCTTTGAAAACGATGCCACAATATGACTATAAGTTATACAGAAAAGTTATGCCCCTTGAAATAACTTTTACAGAGTTAGGTCCCCTGAGATATATGAAATTATAATGAAAAATGAAAAATGAAATAATACTGAGTAAGCAGGCGATTTCACACTAACAAAATATCACAGTTGGCAGCGCTGGAATGAAAGGAAGGCGTGTAGAAAATTTCATCTCAATCGGATGGGCCGTTCGCGAACAAATAAAGGACATACATACATACATACATACAGACAGACAGACGGAGATCGCCTTTTATATATAAGAAGATATATATATATATATATATATATATATATATATATATATATATATATATATATATATATATATATATATATATATATATAGATTATCCAGGATGCATAGCCATACGTTAGAAAAATTCTTTGTAACATGCATGAATTCTTTTTATAACCTCCCAAAGTGTTCACTTGATAGAATATAATTTTCCCTTGATCTATTCTCTTCTTTATGTATGTGCCTTCCATCTGATGGTATCCATGTGCCTAGATATTTGAATTTCCGCACTTCTCCCAAAATAACATAGTAATTCGAAAGGTCCAGTCTCTACGCAGACAGTGAATTGAATCGCTTCAAAAGTCTACTGTATATAGAGTCACCTTCATATTCGCTTGTGGACATGCGGGAGTTGATTGAAATGAATGAGCTGATAAAATTGCTGGCTCTGCATTCATTACATATTTTCTGTAGATTGCATTATATGACAGCTGTACAATAAAAACGAACTAGGAGACATTACACGTTTATGTATGACGCTTATACCATTGTCACAATGAACGCAAAAAGGTAAACAAGTGAGACGATCACATCAAGAGACTACGAGCCGCGTGTTTGATAGTATTACTGCAGGTAGAGAGCGTTGGTGTACTAATGCTGGTCTTCATTGATGATATGGCTTTTGATCGATCGATCATTTGATTGACTGATTGATTATTGCAGCCTTTTCATTTTAACGTGCAAATCCTAATCACTATTGTTAAGATGTGATGATTATATGGTTATCTAAATTAAACAGGTACAATATGCCCTTATAACAGAGGCCCCACCCGGGTCAATCGTAGAGAAGTTGTACAACGGCGGAGCACTCAGTCTGACATGCGATCCAGGACTTGTCAGGGTCGGCGCCCAGAGAATTATGTGCCTTTTGGGGAAGTGGAATAAACAACTGGCTGTGTGTGCACGTAGGTTCTGTTGTAGATTGCTGGTAGATTGCTCTTAGACTTAGAGTTTACTATAGGATAATGTAGATAATGTGTTGTCGAGTTTTCAGATACCATCCTCTGATTTTATGAAACACTGGTGAGAGGAAAGGCTTTGTCAAAACTGATGTTGTACACTGCGTGGTAGCTACTTGGTCAAGAGGTCATTACCCCCCAGTCTTCAGGAACCGTTGGCTAGCAAACACCAGGGCGAAGATACACAAAATCGTAATGATAGTGTTTCTAGGAAAATACTTATCCAAATATTCAACACTCAGTACAGAGCTTGTCCCTCTGAAGAGGCTTAAAGTTCTCAATAATAGTACCACACGATGTTCTAAGTGGGGTAAAGTTAAGCCAAATAATACTTGCGACACTTAAAGCAACGATACGTTAAACCAGATGTAGCAGACCCAACTCTACGAGGCGAAATGTTCAACCTACTAATACCGGCCGAAATATCCAGGAAAGAGGAAAAGGAAGCGTCCATATCTACCATGCATTACGAGTGAAGACGTGGAATATCGCTTTGTGGTCTAAAACATGGACGAGATCAATCTTGGACAGAACAATCTGCATAGTTGTCACCATAGAAAGGAAACTTTTTAACTGCGCACCAATTATCGAACCGTCGCACTAATAATTCATGCTAGCAAAATCCTCCTGCAAATCATCATGAAGATGATTGATAGTAAGTTGCAATATGACATGTTTAAGACAGCGCGGAGAAACCATGGACCATATATTCAACAATAGAACCATCCTTCAGAAGTGCAGAGAGTACTTTGTAGCTTCATGGTTGCTTTATAAACTACAATAACCCCTTCAGCTTTGTTCAAAAAATCGTGGAATATTATGAGAGTATGGAGTTTCCAGCACACTTGACTCACTTTATTAAATCATTGTATCATGCACAAAATGCAGCTGTTAGAGTGGCAGATGAAACAAACTGGTTTAATGTGCAAAGGGGATTTAGACAAGGCTGCATTTTCCATATATATGCCGAAAGTGTGCTGAAAAGTGGAAAAAAAAAATGATGAGACCAGAGACAATTTTGATTCAGTCATAAAAGGTGGAAATAGAATTCCAGAACTTAGTAGATGCCACGTTTCTCTTCCAAAATAGTGCTAACGGATTAGAAGAGCTTATCATGTTGGACAAGAGACACGGTGACAATCAAAAGTGTTCTTGAACTTAAACAAAACAAACGTAATGTCCACGGACAAAATACAAGCCAACCTGAGATCAACCTTGAGAACATTAAAAACGTCACAAAATTGGCACCATAATTAAACAAAACAACAACTCGGAAAGTTTAAAAGAAGCCAAGCTTCGGTGACTATAGCAATACAGAGGTCAAAATGTATTATGAACTGATGGCATAAAGCGAGCACACAAGAAAAAATACGTTCTTTCAAACCTTACATCTGTCCTGTCCCACTAATGGATGTGGGTAATAACCCCCCACCCCACCCCCTTTCCCCCCCCCCCCCCCCCCAAAAAAAAAAATAACGCTGCACTTTTAAGCTGAAGTAGAACAGTACATTTCTGTCCAAGAAAACTGGCTAATTAAACATATCGTGTCTTAGGAACTGAAACTCTTTGGCTAAAGTAAACGTCACAGCGGCGTTGAAACACACAATGCTGGAAGGCGTCGTTTATGGAAGATGAGAGCAGCTGTCGAACAGCACGGCGATGGAGACGCATAGCAGACACTGGTCACTACAGTGTAGAAGCTACTAGAGATGGCAAGAGACAGGGCATAGCAGACACTGGTCACTCTTGTATAGAAGCTACTAGAGCTGGCAAGAGACAGGACACAGCAGACACTGGTCACTCCAGTATAGAAGCTACTAGAGCTGGCAAGAGACAGGGCATAGCAGGCACTGGTCACTCCAGTATAGAAGCTACTAGAGCTGGCGAGAGACAGAACACAGCAGACACTGGTCACTCCAGTATAGAAGCTACTAGAGCTGGCAAGAGACAGGGCATAGCAGGCACTGGTCACTCTTGTATAGAAGCTACTAGAGATGGCAAGAGACAGGGTATAGCAGAGACTGGTCACTATTGTATAGAAGCTACTAGAGATGGCAAGAGACAGGACATAGCAGACACTGGTCACTCTTGTATAGAAGCTACTAGAGCTGGCAAGAGAAGGAGATAGCAGGCACTGGTCACTCTTGTATAGAAGCTACTAGAGATGGCAAGAGAAGGAGATAGCAGGCACTGGTCACTCCAGTGTAGAAGCTACTAGAGATGGCAAGAGACAGGACATAGCAGGCACTGGTCACTCTTGTATAGAAGCTACTAGAGATGGCAAGAGATAGGACATTGCAGGCACTGGTCACTCTTGTATAGAAGCTACTAGAGATGGCAAGAGACAGGACATAGCAGGCACTGGTCACTCTTGTATAGAAGCTACTAGAGATGGCAAGAGACAGGGCATAGCAGGCACTGGTCACTCTTGTATAGAAGCTACTAGAGATGGCAAGAGATTGGGCATAGCAGGCACTGGTCACTCTTGTATAGAAGCTACTAGAGATGGCAAGAGACAGGACATAGCAGGCACTGGTCACTCTTGTATAGGAGCTACTAGAGATGGCAAGAGACAGGGCATAGCAGGCACTGGTCACTCTTGTATAGAAGCCAGTAGAGATGGCAAGAGACAGGGCATAGCAGGCACTGGTCACTCTTGTATAGAAGCCAGTAGAGATGGCAAGAGACAGGACATAGCAGGCACTGGTCACTCTTGTATAGAAGCTACTAGAGATGGCAAGAGAAAGGGCATAGCAGGCACTGGTCACTCTTGTATAGAGGCTACCAGAGATGGCAAGACACAGGCCATAGCAGGCACTGGTCACTCTTGTGTAGAAGCTACTTGAGATGGCAAGAGACAGGACATAGCAGACACTGGTCACTCTTGTATAGAAGCTATTAGAGATGGCAAGACACAGGCCATAGCAGGCACTGGTCACTCTTGTGTAGAAGCTACTAGAGATGGCAAGAGACAGGCCATAGCAGGCACTGGTCACTCTTGTATAGAAGCTACTAGAGATGGCAAGAGACAGGACATAGCAGACACTGGTCACTCCAGAGTAGAAGCTACTAGAGATGGCAAGAGACAGGACATAGCAGGCACTGGTCATTCCAGTGTAGAAGTTACTAGAGATGGCAAGAGACAGGACATAGCAGACACTGGTCACTCTTGTATAGAAGCCAGTAGAGATGGCAAGAGACAGGACATAGCAGGCACTGGTCACTCTTGTGTAGACGCTACTAGAGATGGCAAGAGACAGGACATAGCAGACACTGGTCACTACAGTGTAGAAGCTACAGGAGATGCCAAGAGACAGGACATAGCAGACACTGGTCACTACAGTGTAGAAGCTACAGGAGATGGCAAGAGACAGGACATAGCAGACACTGGTCACTACAGTGTAGAAGCTGCAGGAGATGGCAAGAGACAGGACATAGCAGACACTGGTCACTACAGTGTAGAAGCTACAGGAGATGGCAAGAGACAGGAGACTTTTCAGGGGGCCGAGACGAGGGCGAAATTCTGCTAATCACCTGCTACATGATGATGATGATTATGATGATGATGATGATGATAATGATGATGATGACGATGATGCTGATTACCAGACGACCGTTTGGGTGGCGAATTGTTTAATTTAGTAGTATTCGTCAACACTTAAAGATTAAAAACGTAAGGGATGACATGATTGACTTCATTGCATGGGTGATTTTCCCATGTGTCCGGGTCCTTCCCCGCAGAAGGGAACCCCCCCCCCCCCCCCCCCCAGCACTGCCGAGAGCATTGCACAAAGGACAAACTTCGTAGCTCCACCTTATCTCCGGAAAATACTGCACTCGTCCGAAAACGAGCAGTTATCACTTGATCCAACAACCTAAACCATTTAACCTAATATTAGCAGCTGCCACATTTAGTAGAAATGCGTTCAGTTTAATTGTGTCTCTAAAATACAGTGTAAAGAATGGAGTGTGTATGTAATCATGTCTACAATATTTTATCACCACTTTATTTTGTAGCCATAATGAACATGACATGTGAATTCGAGCACGAAGATCTCTGTGGGTGGAGCCAAGATACCGAGGACGAATTTGATTGGGTTTGGCATCAAGGTAGCACGCCTACGCCATATACTGGACCACTCAATGATCATACATTAAACTCTACTTCAGGTAATCGTTTTTATTCGTCCCTTAGAACACGCCCAAATCAATACAGAAAATTATTCAACTGAATAAGCAGCATCGTGAATATTTAAATAAATAGAATCGTTTAATTATTAATATATTTCGTTCCACTTGATATATCAAAACTTACTCCTGGTAGCACATGTGCAAATAAATAATATTTAAATAAACTGCATGCCCTTTACAGGACTTTACTATCACCACCAGCTCTAATTGGAAGTATACACTTTACTATGCAAATTTACGTTCATTAATTTGCCATTGCCTTCTGAACGAGAAGTCAGCATTTATGTCCAACTGACCGGCAATTTGAACGAAGCCAATACAACTTAGTTATAAAATACAGTCCATACGCGATAAAATACAGTCCACGCCAGACTCTAGCATGTATGCTATATATACTTCTTTTTTTTTTTAGCATATCCTTTACAGGACTTAGCTGTCAACACCAGCATCTTTCAGCTGTATGTTGATCTCTTGGCAAGATTACGCTCAGTAGTTTGCCATTGCTTTCTGAGCGGCCGGCTCAATATCCCGCAAGTCACGAGCGGGGGTCGAACCGCCTCAGTTCTCGCTCCGCTACGAGACTCTGCGTGATAAACGGGATTACAGAGAGAAAGTGTTGTAACCCCACAGCCAGAGAGACCGGCATGCTATATATACTACATTTTTAAAAATAGTTAGTTGCATATCCTTTACAGAATGTAGCAGTGAGCCCAAGCATTTTTTATCTCTTCGTGATTCCTATGCAAGTTTTACGCTCAGTAGTTTGCCATTGCTTTCTGATCAACCGGCATCCATGTCATTTCATAAAAAAACTAACGTAAGGCGTCCTGCTGCCATTTCGCCCACAGCTGTGTTTCGAACACAGTATGCGGGACTACGAACTGCACCCGTAACCACTTGACCACAGAAGTAATATATGTCCAAACATTTTAACACATTGTCCATGTTTGTCAAATAGTCTCATCATACTTCAGTGGACAAAAGATAGCATATCCTTTCTCGTTTCCGGCATGTTATATAGTATTGGGAGAATATTGAACGGAGAAAAGGCTATAAAATAACAAACATACAATGAATACTCGTGCTGAATGCGATGTCCTGTAAAGGACAAACAATTAACTCGTATTCGATTTATAGTGCCGGGTACATATTTCATGAGCACAAAACAGTCGAGTAATGATATGGTTAACCTCTGGTCCTACCGTTTTGACTTTGAGAGAATGTTCTGGAAACCGTTTAATGAGACCGGTTTGGTTATGTCATGTTGTCATGAAACAATTGCCATATAGAAAGGAATGTGTCAGGACACATACTAGCGGAGCCGATTTCTTTCTACTTCTGAGTTTAACTCGGTGGTGTTAAATACAAGTATGTTCTCTTTAGCGACTGTCAGTAGTGTTAGTTTCATACTATAAAGATGTTCTCTTCAGCACCTGTCTGCGGCCTTAGGCTTTCACTATCAAGATGTCCTCTTTGGCAACTGCCAGCAGCGCTAGTTCTCACTATCAAGATGCTCACTTTATCAGCTGTCAGCTACGTTAGTTTTCACTATCAAGATGTTCACTTTATCAGTTGTCAGCAGCGTTAGTTTTCACTATCAAGATGTTCACTTTAGTAGCTGCCAGCAGCGTTAGTTTTCACTATCAAGATGTTCACTTTAGCAGCTGTCACCAACGTTAGTTTTACTATCAAGATTTTCACTTTAGCAGCTGTCAGCAGCACTAGTTTTCACTATCAAGATGTTCACTTTAGCAACTGTCTGTAGTGCTAGTTTCCCAATATCATATTGTTCTCTTCGGCAACTGTATGTAGCAATAGATTTCCCACTTTCAAGGTATTATCTGCCAGGACAGTATCTTAAAGAACAGTTAAATAAAGTACAATATTGTTTAAGTAAAGATAAAAGTTGCATCCATTCACTTTTCAAACGAGCAGGCGGTCAGCGTGGCTGGGTCTGCACCGCTCTATTTGGCATTGGTTCATGATAAGGCAGACGTAGTTGAGGCCTCCGTGTATAGTGCGGAATAACAGACAGATCATCACGTTATGGAGAGAATGATGCTGCAGGGAATGACCAGAGGATCAGGCCGATACTCCGGATCACGAAGAAAGGCCAGACGGATAATTATCAGACTGCTACTGGTACAATTAGTATTGGGTCTCTTCGCTGGCTGTTAAAGATGGGGACGGAGCACATATGGGAATACCACGAGTGCTATAATGTGTTCTTGACACAAATCAACTCAGCTCACTTCAACTATTCACACTTTCCTCCGAAGTCGGAGAGTGTCTGCTTGTACGGCGAGGACCCACCAGTCTGCACACCAATAAGCCAGACATGGGACAACGGATACTGACGCAAACCTCAGGTCCTGTATGACATCACACTGATGTTGGACAACAGGATGCCTTCATCCGACATACAGGACTTCGCGTTGGAGCTCACGCCAACCAACACAAGCAAGCAAGCAACTATTCACACTAAATCAAATATGTGAAGAAAAAATGAAAAAAAAAAAAGAATACAGTGATCAGTAAAACATTGTATTTGTAGATCAGGAACAGTTTTCAAATAGTAGACATATACATTATCGACCACCCTCTTGAAGATTACGGTTGCAAGAACAATTGCTAGAAAACATCATAGTCATGTACCACTCGAGCCAAAGTGCAATAAGAACACAAGAAGGTATATCGGATATATTCACAGTCAACACATGAGTGAGACAGTGATGTGTGCTCTCTTCCCTGCTTTTTAATATCTTAAGATTTCTAAAGAAGCAAGCCTTGACAGAACGGATTCAGAAAATGTCGAAATCTTTATTTTAGAAAAAACAACTGATCCACCCGCAATAAATGAGATTTTATTTGCAGCGATCTATGCTAGCTTTACAGCGGACAATAGCAGACTGCATTATTATATTAATAAGCTGAATTCAACATGCATCGTATGGAATATGTACATAAATATAGCCAAAAAATGTCGTAACTCAAATCATCAGGTCTCATGGTCCACTAAATATACAGATAAATAGTAAAACCGCGAAACAAGTTAAAGAATTTATATATCTAGAAAGTATGATCACAGAATATGCAAGAATAGATAAAGAATCCGAAATCAGAAGTCTAAAAGCAAGTGCACTTATATAGCAACTATCACCTATACTAAAATATTCAAATATACGAAATATAATACATAGCATATTCACATGAGCCCCACGCTACCAAAGTTCAATTTGGATATTTTCCGAATCACGCATTGTTTGTCCATCTCGTTAAAATGCAACACCATCAGTTACCAGCATTGGCCCAACATCAAAGAAGATCTGATACGAAAGCAAAAGGGCGAGCGAGATGAAAGTGGGTTGAAAACATTGAAGACATTGTACAATCACACATAATAACATTATCCAGTGCCACATCGGCTGCTGGGACGTCAACTATTCCTCCACCCTACGACGATTAATGGCAAAAGTGAAAGATGATGATGATGATGGTGTTGATGATGATGATGCTGATGATGATGATGATGATGATGATGATGATGATGATGATGATGATGATGATGATGATAAAATACTTAGGGGGTACTTAACTCTATTTTATTGAACATAAATCTTAACGCGGCCAGTTCCAGGAGTATTCGACTCCTAGATGTGCTGATTTGTAACCCGGATCTCCATTTTGGGGTAAATAGTTCCACTTGGACGCAACTCACACGTGACTGACAACTGCATGGATGCTAGTTTTTCACCACTTTCACACAAGATACTATAAGATATCGTGAATGATGCATGTGCGACAGAAATGTGTGTTAGCACACTGTTAATCATCGCATGTTCTAGAATAATTAAGCTAAAACGTCTTATATCAGTAAATATCAGTATTGTCCTAATTTGATAAATAATTGTTAGTTGTGTTACACGTTCAAAATAAGGTATAACATGAAACATAATGTTTCAAGTGGGTGCATACACCCACTGTGAACGAACATTTACAGCGCGAATTGGCCTTATCAGTCACATTCGCTACCGCCATAGGTAAAAGTTATTATGCCTTTTTAAAGCACAAACTATCGTCTGTCAAGACGCAAGGTGCCAATGAATGTTTCAAGTAAGAGCGAAGTGCCCCGGTACTGGACACTTATTATATATGTCATATTTTAGCCATTGAAGACCGCTATGTGTTGGTTTTTTATGAAATTGTATAGGTACCGGACGTTCAGAAAGCAATGGCAAACTACTGAACGCAAACTTGCCCAGGAATCACGAACAGCCAAAAAGTGCTGGGGTTGACTGCTACGTCATGTAAAGGATATCAACTAACTTTAACTTTAGCTACTGTGGCGATCAAAGATATTACTTCATCAACCCCCCCCCCCCCCCCCTCCCCCCGCTTATGTCCTGCTTAGTTTGTTCAATCTATAACGCTTGAAAAATAACATGTTGCTATCCCCCCCCCCCCCTTTTCCCCCACGCCTCTGTTGTGCTCTTTATTTTCTTTTATTGCTGAATGTAGCACAATGACAATAGTGTGGCGTCACAAAGTTCAACAGTGTCCACTTGATATGTCAGTAAATAGAAGTCTATTGCACGGGCCTCCTACACTTCATGATTTGTTTACTAACGAGTCTGACAAATGACCACAAACTCTCGTAGACATCATAACTAGCTAGACAGACCACACGCCCTTGTAGACAACATAACTAGATAGACAGACCACATACTTTTGTAGACACCATACCTAGATAGACATACCACATACCCTTGTAGACAACATAACTAGATAGACAGACCACATACCATTGTAGACAACATAACTAGATAGACAGATCACACGCCGACGTAGACAACATAACTAGATAGACACGATTACATTCCCTTGTAGACAATATAACTCGATAGACAGACCACACACCCTTGTAGATAACATAACTAGATAGACAGACCACACGCCCTTGTAGACATCATAACTAGATAGACAGACCACATACTCTTGTAGTCAACATAACTAGATAGACAAACCACACGCCCTTGTAGACAGCATAACTAGATAGACAAGATTACATTCCCTTGTAGACAATATAACTCGATAGACAGACTACACACCCTTGTAGACAATATAACTCGATAGACAGACCACACACCCTTGTAGATAACATAACTAGATAGACAAACCACACGCCCTTGTAGACAACATAACTAGATAGACAGACCACACACCCTTGTAGATAACATAACTAGATAGACAAACCACACGCCCTTGTAGACAACATAACTAGATAGACAGACAACATACTCTTGTAGACAACATAACTAGATAGACAGATCACACGCCCTCGTAGACAACATAACTAGATAGACAGACCACATACTCTTGTAGACAACACAACTAGATAGACAAACCACATACTCTTGTAGACAACATAACTAGATAGACAGACCACACGCCCTTGTAGACAGCATAACTAGATAGACAAACCACATACTCTTGTAGATAACATAACTAGATAGACAGACCACATACTCTTGTAGATAACATAACTAGATAGACAAACCACATACTCTTGTAGACAACATAACTAGATAGACAGACCACATACTCTTGTAGACAACATAACTAGATAGACAGGCCACACGCCCTTGTAGACAGCATAACTAGATAGACAGGCCACACGCCCTTGTAGACAACATAACTAGATAGACAGACCACATACTCTTGTAGACAACATAACTAGATAGACAGACCACATACTCTTGTAGACAACATAACTAGATAGACAGGCCACACGCCCTTGTAGACAACATAACTAGATAGACAGACCACGTACTCTTGTAGACAACATAACTAGATAGACATGCCACACGCCCTTGTAGACAGCATAACTAGATAGACAGGCCACACGCCCTTGTAGACAACATAACTAGATAGACAGGCCACACGCCCTTGTAGACAGCATAACTAGATAGACAGACCATAATCTTGTAGACAACATAACTAGATAGACAGACCACATACTCTTGTAGACAACATAACTAGATAGACAGACCACACGCCCTTGTAGACAACATAACAAGATAGACAGACCACATACTCTTGTAGACAACATAACTAGATAGACAGGCCACACGCCCTTGTAGACAACATAACTAGATAGACAGACCATAATCTTGTAGACAACATAACTAGATAGACAGGCCACACGCCCTTGTAGACAACATATCTAGATAGACAGGCCACACGCCCTTGTATACAACATAATTAGATAGACAGACCACATACTCTTGTAGACAAGATAACTAGATAGACAGACCACATACTCTTGTAGACAACATAACTAGATAGACAGACCACACACCTTTGTAGATAACATAACTAGATAGACAAACCACACGCCCTTGTAGACAACATAACTAGATAGACAGACCACATACTCTTGTAGACAACATAACTAGATAGACAGATCAAATGCCCTTGTAGACAACATAACTAGATAGACAGACCACATACTCTTGTAGACAACATAACTAGATAGACAGACCACATACTCTTGTAGACAACATAACTAGATAGACAGGCCACACGCCCTTGTAGACAACATAACTAGATAGACAGGCCACACGCCCTTGTAGACAGCATAACTAGATAGACAAGATTACATTCCCTTGTAGACAATATAACTCGATAGACAGACCACACACCCTTGTAGACAACATAACTAGATAGACAGACCACACACCCTTGTAGATAACATAACTAGATAGACAAACCACACGCCCTTGTAGATAACATAACTAGATAGACAGACCACATAATCTTGTAGACAACATAACTAGATAGACAGACCACACACCCTTGTAGATAACATAACTAGATAGACAAATCACACGCCCTTGTAGACAACATAACTAGATAGACATACCACATAATCTTGTAGACAACATAACTAGATAGACAGATCACACGCCCTTGTAGACAGCATAACTAGATAGACAGACCACACGCCCTTGTAGACAACATAACTAGATAGACAAACCACACGCCCTTGTAGACAACATAACTAGATAGACAGATCACACGCCCTTGTATACAACATAAATAGCTAGCCAGCCATCGTATGGTGTTCAGTTCAAGCAATAACACAGATATATAAATTAGGAATGAATGACCCTTTTTCGCTCTTTGCGGCGAATATGGTAAATGGTGTTACCCCCTTTGTTTATAAACCAATCTGTAATCGTTGGGGAATGTGATCAAATTTATGCCGGCCGGTTTTTCATCCCACAAGATGTATTTCAGATGAGGCTCGGACCCCAGGTAAATGTAAGTAACAAACTCCTCTCCATGTTTATTCGAATACGAGACCATTGGAACGACAGGCTGTCGTGGCAGCTGATAATGTACTGTAGAAAACTAAAAGAGTTATATAGCATTAATTTATGTTTTTTTTCTAAATCACCTCCAAATGTCTAATATTGACCATATGATCACCTATGTGAACCTGAAGCAATCGACTCATCTTAGAAACGACTCCACAACGATGCTCACATGAATAGTTGTATAGACGTACGAATGAATAGCGAGTGTGTGTTGTACGCGTTCCCCTATCTTTCTTGCACATATCTTCTTCTTCTTTCGTTCGCCTAAATTATGTTTATAACAGCAATGTTGTCTCTTGTATGAATCTAACAGTCTTTTTTAGTTCATTGCACATATGAAATTAATGAACGTAAACATGCACGGCTATTGTAAAATGGCAGGCGTAACCCCACACTGTCTTCATTAGTGTTCATATAATCTACTATTTCAGGGCATTATCTTTTCATCGAGAGCTCAGCGCCTCAGAAGTGTGGTCACAGAGCACGTCTTCTGTCTCCTGTATACGCCAATGGCGCAGTAGGCGGTATGTGTATGCAGTTCTACTATCACATGTTTGGTTCAGAGATCCCTGGAGGTATGTGTTCTTTCACATGTGCAATCAACGGCAGACATTCGTATGACAAACTGACCTCTATAGCTGCATATAATACGTTTCTTTGAGTGACTTTTTTGAAGTAATACACCAAGTATATTACTTTGACTGGTTCAGTACCAGAGAGGTATTATATTAACACATTCTTTTCACATTAGTCTTACTTAACTCTTTCGCTACCGTGCTCCCATCTGTGGACAGAATTGATTTGCTGTAATGGCAGTCCGCCCTTTTCGTCCCACAAAATGATCAGTGGTTTATTTCACATATTTCTGCTCCGTTTCGGAATTTTAAGTTACTGTAAACTAAAAAGTAGTACAGCCGAAAGATCTCTACGCCATCTTGGAGCGGTCAATGGTTTTCTAATTTTTGATTCTTGTGAATTTTCAGTTTTAAGGTAGTGTTAATTTGTTTGTTTTGGTTTTTCACAATGGAAACGCCCACCAGTATGCGTCCACGTAGAATGACTTCAGATCAAGCTAGATTATTATTCGAAACTGTTTTAAACAATAGTGATTCCGATAATAGTGATTCAGACAGCAGTTATATCTGTGAATCTAACATTTTAGCACGTGGTGATAAAGATATTACTAGTGGAACTTCGTCTTCAGCTGAGATGTCTGATGAATGTTCGTCTGACAATGAAAGTCAGGATGTCACAATCACTTCTCAGCGGAAAGGAAAGCAAACAGTACAAAATAAGAATAAAACTGGAGGAAAAAAGTTGAATCTACAAGCTTCTGTACAGCGTGATGCACCTATCCCATCACCATCGACATGGCAAGATGTGTCAGAAGGAGAAACAAAACCGAAGTTTGAATTTCGTCCTCGAAGATCTCACGTCAACTCTAAACTTTATCATCTGCAAACACCTATGGATTTTCTCAAAGTTTTTTTTGATGATGACATAGTGGATTGTATAATTAAAAATGTAAACAAATATGCAGAAAAGATCTTGATGCAGAACACTCCTAAAAGAAAACATTCTAGTCTGTTATCCTGGACCCCACTCACGAAGCATGAATGGCTGAAGTTTACGTCTGTCATTATTGCTATGGGACTTGATCCAAGACCATCTATCAAAGACTATTGGTGTACAAGTGCACATTTATATACTCCTTGGTATGCCACTATGTTTCCCAGGAACAGATTTGAATCTATTTTTCACACCATGTTTCACGTATGTGAACCAGAAGCATCACGTGAAAAAAAATTGATCCTCTTGTTGACATGGTCCTGAAGAGATTCCAGGAAGCATTTTACCCATTTGAAAATGTGTCCATTGATGAAATGATTATTGGATGGAAGGGCAGATTTCAGCACAGACAATACAATGCAACAAAACCTCACAAGTACCACATCAAAACATTTAATAGAATTTGTCAGTGTCCGTAGAGAATGTGTTTTTTGCAGCACTCGAACTGAACGACACAGATCTTCTTTTGTTTGCTCCGGCTGCACTAATAGACCACACTTGTGCGCCAAAGTTTGCTTTGCAGCCTATCACAAATAGACTGCCACATATAGTAAATAAAAACAGACATGTGTAAATATTCATTGTAATTAAATGGAAATCTGCCAAGCGTTTTCATAATTTTTGTCTGAAAAAAATAAAATACATGATTCAGAATCTGCGGCAAAACTTCTGTTCGGATGGTTGATTGGAAGCAATGGTGTTTATAGTTTAGAATAGTGTTGTTTGTTCAGTAAATTCAATTGGATTAGCAGTGAAGAGATATTGGATAACAACGCCCCCTCGGTAAGTACAATGTTTACATTATTTTTACCTACTTTTGTCCAATTATTTTACAAATTATATTATTATTTTTATTTTATTTACAACCTAAAGCAGAAATTCTCCTACCAACATATTCCTTGTCCAATCCCCTTTATTTTGATATATAATACAACATTTCTTCTACAATTTTAACCATTTTCATAACTTTACTGTGAGAGACCCCACCTTCCAGATTTCAGCCATTATTTTTTGTCATTTTTTGTTAAAAAGACATGGTTCAGAATATGAACCAAAACTTCTTTTGGGTTACTTTAATGAGCAATACTGTTTATATTCTTGAAGACAAGTGGTGTTTGTTTGATTATTCAGTAAATTAAACATGATTAGCAGTATAGGAGTGTAGAAAACACATTCTAAGTGCAATGTTTACATTATTTTTACCTACTTTTGTCCAATTATTTTACAAATTATATTATTATTTTTATTTTATTTACAACCTAAAGCAGAAATTCTCCTACCAACATATTCCTTGTCCAATCCCCTTTATTTTGATATATAATACAACATTTCTTCTACAATTTTAACCATTTTCATAACTTTACTGTGAGAGACCCCCACCTTCCAGATTTCAGCCATTATTTTTTGTCATTTTTTGTTAAAAAGACATGGTTCAGAATATGAACCAAAACTTCTTTTTGGGTTACTTTAATGAGCAATACTGTTTATATTCTTGAAGACAAGTGGTGTTTGTTTGATTATTCAGTAAATTAAACATGATTAGCAGTATAGGAGTGTAGAAAACACCTTATAAGTGCAGTTTTTTTAATAATTTTTACCTCTTTAATTTCAGTTGTTATTATTAAACCTCTCATTATTGTCATAATATTTGTAACCTATCAATTAATTATTAACACTGTCATGTTCCTTGTGCAATCCTCTTTAATTTGATATGTAATACAATAGATCTGCTACCATCTTAACCATTTTAAAAGCATTATTGTAACACACCCCTAGTTCCAATTTTCTGCCATAAATTTCTGTTTGGTCACAGCCCAGTTTTTGTTTGGTAGTGAAAGAGTTTAAACTCTTTTTGTCCTAGACAATTGTTGAATTAACTTAGTCCGAACTATTGTTTAATTTAAATCATCATGTTTAAGATAGTTGTATCTTAAACAGTAGTGTGTCCCATACAGTCATTTATAGAACGCCATGAAATCTGAACACTTATTACTAAAAGCAACAGCAATCTATAACAGAAAGAGTTAAGAAAAATGATGTGATATATCAGTCAGCAGTGGACTCATACTGAGTTGCTTGGTTTAGCCTCAGCTAATCCCGTCTGATCCCAGCACTAGTTACTTTCCACCAGCACATGGTGGTGAATGGGGTCTAGGGACACTCCAAAATAATATTTTACTAAGCCATTTGGGCATTATTGTCTATCACATTTTGATTTCATCTACGTTGTGGTATTCATATTCTCGTCTTCCCATACACCAGTCATGTAAATCACTTAATTTCACGTTATTAACCGGACATATCAAAAGCCTAGAAACTGTTCTTAAGAATGACAGACAAAGGCCTGTTGTTTCTAGTACAGATATGCATAGTGGATTTCGACTGTATGAGAGAGATAACACTAAATGAAATAATTCAACTGAGATTTCTTCCTGCGGGTTTTTGTTCAAAATATCAACATTCATCCGTTGACTAAGCTCGAAGTCTAGTCAACATGCGCGACTTTCTTTAGAACAGGGATGGGGATCCTATGTTTCTGCCAAAGACCATTTGAACATCTATAATTTCATCTGCAGCCCGTACAAAATAATCACTTAATAACTTAAGAATTAGCCTGCTATATTTTGGTCAAACATTAACTTAACTCACCCATAAACTGCGTCTGTTAGGTGAGGCATGTGATTTTAGCTGACACTGATAATGTTGTAAGTGTTACTTATGTTTGCTTATAAAGCTCCTAGATATATTGAATTCCGAGTCTCTACTGCAATTTGGCAAGGCCAGACTAGATGCTTTCACACGTGTTAGGTAACTTTAATGTGTAGATTATCCATCGACTAGTTTATTTGGACCACAAAGCATATAGTTCAAAAACGTGGTAAATACAATTGTACAACACTCGTGGTTCCGATTGCTTCATAGAATATATATCAGCTGTGTTTATGTGCAACAATCATACCGGTGGAGCGTCGATGTGGACTCTTTATTATTTGGACTTGGTGGATAAAATATTCCATCACTGCATCGTCTACAATATCAAAAGAAATATGACCACGCAGCTTTACATGCCTGGAAGAGTCTTGGTAAGTACAGACTCAAGCGCAATATTGACCACGTCAATACTCGAATGCCGATTAGTCAATAGAAATATAATGCTAGCACTATATGCACTATGCTGTATTACTATCCACAACACAGAATAGTATACAAAAACTAATAACCTTAACCCAAAAGAATAGTGAAATTCACAACTTATATCTTAACATAGCAATACAAAGAATAATGCATGCTTATAAAACAAATATGGACACATAAATATATGTTAATGAGGAACAATTGGAGGTGGTGGCAAATGTCGAATATCTTGGGTCACTAATTACCAACAATGGTGGTACAATAAAAGAAATTAAAAGACAAATATCTATTGCTCTTCAAAAACTAAAACAACTGAATTAATTGTGGTGTGGGACAGATAGAACTACAAAAATTAGATTTTTCAGAGTATGCATCTTTCCCATTGCAACATACATACGCCTATGAGACTTGGAAACTAACTAAACAAGCTGAACAGCGCATAAATGCTTTTGAATATAAATGTTATAGACGGATTCTAAGAATATCATGGGTAAAGAAAAGAACGAATGCATCCATATGATAAGATCTGCATATTGAAGAACGTTGGCTACTAAGTGAT
>JACEFZ010019236.1:0-14069 GCA_014155875.1 Cepaea nemoralis
TTAATCCCTATAAATAAACTTTGAAATCTGCTGTACAATCTCCCGAACAAAATTTTTTTGTTGGGTGGACATCATGATAAGGTTATATGCTAAATCTCATCATTTTCTCTCAGCTGGTTACTGAGATATGGAATTTTATATTGGGGCAGACAAATGTAAATGCACTTCTTTCTTTTTTTTTATAGCCACCACGCTATCGCTGTCACCTCATCTAGGCTAGCTAGAAGAAAAGCCTCCAGTGTAGTACATACGTTTGTGGAATTAAAATCAAATAATCGCACGGAGACCAATATGAATTGTGAGAGTGTAGAAGTAACTGCATTGAAATCTGTGAACAATCCAGCAGTGGCCAAGTTAATTTCTATCACTTCAACGACCGGAAGTCAGTTTCTGGGATAGTTATTTCCCAGCGTTCATAATTGCAAGCCGGCATTCGCAAAAACACTGTTACCCTTTTAAGAGTTCATATTTATATAAAATACAGCGATACCGAGAGTTCTTGGTAGGGTAATGTGGTTGCGTTCCCTTGATTGCCGCATCCACACAGTCTATACAAATATGGGGTTAGCACCATACAGATAATACAATAATAGCGAAAGAAAAAAAAAATAAAGAGCGTATATCATACACATGATACGCCTTAACTGACTAATTATCATGGGATGATTAATCGTCTTAAACCACTTCCTGCATCTGCCATGGACTTATATACAGTAATTAAAAAAGTCGCTTAAAAGTCGACAGGTCGACTTAATTGCACCGGGTTTATCCCATATGGCCCAGTCTCTTTTTGCAGCGTGGAAAGGGTCGCACAAAGCACGAACTCCGTAGCTCCAGCGACGACCGTCAGGAGACTCCGAAAAATGCACTCGTGAAAACGAAGAACGCGGCCCGGCATCGAACTCACAACCTTCGGAGCCTGAGTAAGACGGTTTGACCACTTCGCCACGGAGAGTGCCATTTAGTTTTCCAACTGCAACCCCCTTTAATTTGGTATATAACAGAACATGTGTGCTGTCATATTAACAACTTTTAAGTCATAACTGTGACACACCCCTACTTCCCATTTTCTGTCATCGATTTCTGTTTGGTCCATACCTACTTGTTGTTTGGTACTGAATCTGTTAAGAGAACAACAGCACGACGAATGGAAGGCGGTAGAGGGAATAGGGGCACACCGAGACAAATGCTGGATGGACTGGGAAGGTAGCCTGGGGGAATATCATCAGTGGAATTGAGTCAGAGCACCAAAATATCGTGACCTGTGGAGATGCATGCACGTCAACACCAGTTCACATACCGCCTATATTGAGAGGCCAGAGTTCGTCAGTTGCGTAAATTTACATTGAAAATGTGCGGGTGTAAAAGGTATTGAATAAAGAGATTTGAAATAAATTAGAGGTCTCAGCGCTGTGGTTTCTACACATAGTAATAAGAATCCCATGGACAGTCAATAAGACCAATGTACTGTACAAGCAATACCAGAGGCAAATTTACAAATGCACATGATTACTCACGACAGGAACAAGACACTTGTCAAAGTGGCCAGGCCACCTGTCTCGCGCTGTCCCGACAACACCCGCTTAGCGCCGTTTGGTCTTTACAGATGGAGTGCACATTGACTATGAGAACGAGCGCCATTCAGTGTCGTTATATTTTCGTACAGTTTTTGTCATTATCATAAAGTGACCTGCCAGCTGGCATAGGTGTTCATGTCTCTCCACAGATCGCGGTCTTTGGTGTTCTGGATCAACTCTGCTGATGATATTCCTCCATGCCACCGTCTCAATCCATCCAGCATCATTTCTCTTAGTCTACCTCTGCTTCTTTTCCCCTTGATCTTTCCAGTTGTCACGATATTCTCCAATGTCTCTCTTCTCATCACATGGCAAACGAAAGCTGTTTGTCTCTTTCTTATTGTTGTATATAATATTCTGGTTTCATTAGCCTCTTTCAGACAGTCGTTGTTAGTTACTCTGGCAGTCCAAGGAATTCACAACGTCCTTCTCAAGAACCACGTCTCCGTTGCCTCCAAGGTGTTTCTATTTTTATACAAGTGTAAACTTGTCCACTTGTTTGAGTTATACAGTCGAGAAAAGGGCTGTGGCAGTGGGAGATAGCTCTCCTGTTCTCCAGGTATAATCTATGACAGGTAGTTTTAATCTGTGCCATGTACATGAGTAGGCATCTCTGCAAACAACCATGACAGTGCGTGATGCGCAAACAAATGGTGACCTTTAACCTGCCAGCATCTGAAGGCCGGTCATTATATTTGACACTGTGGATTAGGACTTAAACAACCAGAGTATCATACCCTCTCTCTGTACGTCTGTCTGCTTGTCTTTCTCTCTCGATCTCCCTCTCTTTCTCTCCTTTCCTCTTTCTTTCTCTCCCTCTCTCTTTGTCTCCCCCTTCTCTCTTTCACGATCACCCTGTTTCTGCCTGTCTGTCATTGTTCTCTCTATCTCCCTTTCTTACTCTCCATCTTTCTTTGTCTACCTCGCTCTCTCTTTCGCGATTACTCTGTCTCTGTGTCTGTCTTTCTCTCTCGATCTCCCTCTATTTATCTCCCTCTCACCCTCTTTGTCTCACCACCCTCCCTCTTTCATGATCCTTCAGTCTCTGTCTGTCTTTCTCTCTCTAGCTCTCTCTATTTCTCTCCCTCTCTCCATCTTTGTCTCACCACGCACCCTCTTTCACGATCCCTCTGTCCCTGTCTGTCTTTCTCTCTCTCTATCTGCTTAACTCTCACTCTCCCGTTTTGTCTTCCCTGGCTCAGTCTTTCACGATCTCTCTCCCTGTACTGATCAGACAGCCACAATTTGCATAAAAACAGAGCATAGCATTGAGATGAACACGCAACTTTATCATAGATTCCTGGAACATGTAAGGGCTGTCAGCAGAATTGACAGCGAATCTCTTCGAAAATTTGAGACACATAATTGAATCCAACAGAAGAACATCAACTAAATATAGGCAACATATTATTTTAAATTTCCTTTTCAGGACATTGCAATCAACGCCTGGCCGAATTTCTAGACAATTGTACGTTCAGTAGTTTGCCATTGCTTTCTGAATGAGAAGTCAATATCGAAGTTCAACGTAATGCCAATGTAGGGCTTGAACCACCAACCTATACATTAGCCAACCGGAAGTTTTAAGAGTGAACCCTCTTATTCTTTCGACCACGCCGACGTCTGTGGCAGACATACATGAATTGCAGGGATCTTCATAAAGGAAACAATAACAGACACTTGGAATAAGAACGAACAAACGAACGAGCAAACTTTATTTTCAAAGGTTAAGAATTGGGCACGCAGGCCCGTCTGACATTCTGCCCTTCTATCACTCTCTTTCATACATTATTTCATCCTCACATCATTCGAGGCTAACTGAGAACAGCAACAATATAAATGATATACATTATAAAGGCATGGAAGAAATGCAAGCATCACTACTATATGTCTCACTAAAATTAATGAATTATGTGGCTGTTGTGATTAGCTATGGGGAACATACTGTCTACGAAAAGGGGACTAACTGTTATACTAGTGTTTTATTATTGTCAATCTTCTAATTATTTTTATTATTGTTAGGGGGAAATGTAATATATACTGAGATGATGTTCGAATAATGTGCGATTATATGTGTAGGGATTGGTGATGTCTTTGATTTCTTTTGGAAGATTGTTCCACAGTTCAGCTGCAGAGTACGTTAAGCTTGTTTTGTAAAGTCTGTCCTAGGCTTCGGAATGTGTAAGAAGAGCAGTGAGACAGGAATACCATTTGTCACCTCCCTTATGGTACTGACTATACACTGGATTACGAGGAAAACAATTACCACCAGAAATAGAATTCAATGGATTCCGACATAGCAGATTGTTGATCCGGACTTCGTTGATGACACTGCTTCCTGCAGCACACTGGAAATGATATGCAGGGTAGATTAAACATAATAGATTGGAGTTCACAACAATAAGATCTAAAAATGCACAGGGACAAGACAATGGTAATGAGATTAACTTAGGTAAACGATAGCATGATATCATTTGATGAAAAATTGCTTCAAGTGGTGAAATAATATACATATTTAGGTAGCTTGAAACAAGTAAAGAGTTTCAAGTACCTAGGAAGTATAATATCATCAAATGGCAAATCAGAAGACGAGATCGAAAATAAATGCAATAAGGCAAACCAAATTAGTGCACAAAAGAATTCAGGAACTTACTAATAAAAGAACAAGTACATCAACCGGGTGCCTAAAAACTGAAGATGGCAAAATCATAATAGAAAAAGACCAGATTCTACAGGTATGGACAGATTATGTGAAACACCTTATGATGATAACAGAGACGAGCAGTATGATATTAGATTTAATAATGAAGGACCGCCAATTTTGGAGATGGAGGTTCGAAATGTTCTTAAGCATATGAAAGCTGGCAAGGCCCCCGGTGCAGATAACATCACAACAGAAATGATTAAAGCTTTAGAAGAATTTGGACTAGATCAAGTCACCAGACTGCTGAACACATTATATGATACTGGAGATATACCTCCCGAATTATGTAACTCTATATTTATTGCAATCCCAAAGAAATCTGCAACCTTGGAATGTGATCAACATAGAACAATTAGTATAATGAGTCACATCACAAAGATTTTGCTAAGAATTATCATGCAAAGAATGAGGAAGAAGATACAACCTGAAATAGGGGAAGAACAATGCGGGTTTGTAGAAGGAAAGGGTACAGTAAGTGCTGTGTATATGCTGCGAACAGTTATTGAACGTGCTATAGAAGTAAACAAGGATGTACATCTTTGCTTTATTGACTATACAAAGGCTTTTGATAGCGTTAGACATGTCAGCATGGTGGATATGCTTGCAGATCTACAAATTGATGGGAAAGACATTAGACTTATAAAAAACATATATTGGAAACAACAAGCTGCAATAAGGATTGATAATGAAGTGGGACAGTATCAGCCAATTAAGAGAGGTGTTAGGCAGGGATGTGTGATGTCTCCAGATCTTTTTTCCCTGTACAGTGAAAATATTTTCAGAAATGTAGAGGATATAAATGGAATCAGCATTGGAGGACGAAACATCAATAACATTAGATATGCAGATGATACAGTATTAATTGCAGACAATGAGCAGGACCTGCAACAATTAGTAGATGCGGTTGTTGTACACAGTGAGCAACTGGGGTTAGAATTAAATTGTAAAAAGACTCAGGTTATGGTCGTCAGTAGGAAGGAAGAAGTGCCACAATGTAATATACAAGTAAATGGAAATATTCTTCAACAAGTGAATCGGTACAATTATCTTGGAACAGTTATAACATCTGATGGGAGATGCCTTGAAGAGATTAGAACAAGAATCGCCATGGCGAAAGTAGCCTTTAGCAAGATGAAAAACATTCTGACCAATAAGAAGATGTCAATTGAAACGAGAAAAAGAGTGTTGAGGGGATACATAGAGCCTGTTCTTTTGTATGGATGTGAAACTTGGACAATGAGCAGTCAAACTGAAAAGCATCTGATGGCTGCAGAAATGTGGTTTCTGAGGAAAATGCAAAGAATACCATGGACAGACAGAAAAACCAATGACCAAGTACTACAGGAGACAAATGAACATCGTAAACTGATTAGAGAAATTAGACGTAGACAGTCAAATATTTTTGGACATGTTATGAGTGTCACGGAAAAACTGCAGTTTAGTGATTCCTTGATAACACACATATTAAACTACAAGGAAGAAGGAGGGTTAACCAATGTGTACTTCATTCTGAGATGAGGACGAATAAAAGATCATTGACCGACAAATATGAAAATAGGATAAGGTGTTCGTAAAGTTCATTGCTTGACGATCTGACCGGACGGGAAACGGTACGATCGCGCTGGGGGAAACTTCGACACGGGAAAAACGCAGCGGGAGACGGTGATCAAAGGGTTTGGACACTTTGAGGTACCAGCGTCGGAGAATACAGGGAAACAGCGTAGGGAAGGAGCGGACCGGAGCACGGAGCGCCCGGACGTATACGTGATTTCACTGAACGTTTGATGTTACGGGAACGGCTAATGCGACTGTTGATGTATGGACATCAAACAATCAACGGAGGATGGGACACGCAATATAAATAGCTGAACATGGAGTTTCTGTTTAGTGTGCTACCAAACTGGACGGAAAGATGGATTATGTGTCCCGTAATGAAAAGAAATATCCTCCCTTATAATGGGATAGAGTGCTTGGATGCGGATAAATTTCGATTCGGGGACTTACATTAATTCCATATATATATATATATATATATATATATATATATATATATATATATATATATATATATATATATATATATATATATATATATATATATATATATATATATATATATATATATAAGGTAAAACTAATATTAGAGTATAGTTTTAGCTTAGGAACATAGATGTGTGTGCATAGTGTTTATCATTGTTTTCTATTAGTGAATAGTTTAGACTTTGGTGAATTCATATGTCTTATGCGGGTGTTTACTTCGGAAGCCTTGTCATTATGGCTGGAGAAGGACACTTGCATAAGTAGTCTTAAGTGGCAGACGCTTATCACTGGATCTGTTATATTTTTCACAGGTTCAAACTCCCATCGGGATATAGCAGATAAGATAGACACATACTTCTTGTGTGCTGGAAAAATCTGTGTTGATACAATCAAGGCATGTCATTTGTGAGGAGAGCAAATACCTCAATAAACCAAGGAACAACCGAGACAAGGTCTAATACAAAATAAACATACCTTTAAGGGAACGTTGAAGAGGAAGAAACGAATAATTAGATAACCAAAGTAATACTGGAAAAAGAAAGAGAAGTTGCAGAAAGCAAAGAAAAATAAAACTACATACGTCTTGTACGCATAGTTAGGAAGCAATAGACAAGTCAAAACATTGCTACTCATAGAGACAATATGCTGAACTGTGGTGATGTGGTTTTTTTTCCAATGTTGGATAATTACTTTAATGAAACAGACTCGGGAGAAGTTATAAACTTACTGGACTATTATTACGGTACAGTGATCCAGTGGTGAACAGTTTTGTTTCATTCAATAGAGGATTTACCATCAGACTCAAGCATACGGATCATCCAGGGTGAGATTTTTCCTGTTTGATGTGCTGTCCTGTGGTTTTGCCAAATGAGTGGGCGAGATGTGACACAGCTGCTAGACATTCAGAATTCATTCTGGCACCAACAATAGAATACACTATCAACTACGCTTACCCAGTCCATACATACACCAGACATAGTTTTATTAATAAATCTTTTATTTATCGTTGAAAGGAACTGTTGTCGGAGTATGTGTTGAGGGAATAACAGAGAGAGTGAAAGAAATAGATATATGGAAGGGAAGACAGAAGGGAGGAGTGTAGACAGAAGTCAGTCAATAATCCCAACAGAGAATAAAGTTGAAGATGTGCTTGTTGATTCCAACTTCCTCCCGGGAAAACAAGTGACATAATTGGTGGAGCGAGCGGGGTACAACATAATACCCATATGACCTGGAGGCATAACAGGGCATATGCATAGAGGGGTACCTGCATATTGGCACAGGCATAGCGGAGTACCTGCATGTTGGGACATACTGATGGGAATAAAAATAAGTATACATTGATGACTTTTAATGGAAGGACGTCCATTGGATATATGGTGCCATTACATTTATGGTAGAAACATTTCATTAATGCTGGTGACTTTACAGTGAGAAAGTTCCAGACAGGGTTAATGTGGATAGGTGGTAAGACACATTACATACCTAGTCACACGGTCACACGTCTACATAAGTCTTTATCCTATATCTCCTCTTGTGGATGAGAGAGTGGTTGTGATGTACTGTGTGGTGATGAAGATTTATAATATTAGATAGACATAGATAAATGATATAGGTTCTAGGTAGAATATAATTCTATAGTGAGTTCTTCTTTACTGCCTTGAAGTGTCTGTACTCTATTTGCGGACTTACCTTCTTAATTATGGCAACTCCTAAAGTAACTACAGCCGAACTGAGGGCCAACGGGGAGGAAATTGGTTTAGCTGGCTCGGAACTAACTGATTACATACAGGAACGAGAGAGGGAAATTCGTCGAGCGGAAAGAGAAGATCGAAAGGCCGAGTTGGAAGTGAGAAGAATAGAGGTGGAGACAAAACGAATGGAAATGGAACAAGAGGCTACGAAACTGGAACAGGAGACCAAACGAATGGAAATGGAACAAGAGGCCAAGAAACTGGAACAGGAGACCAAGCGACTGGAAATGGAACAAGAGGCCAAGAAACTGGACCAGGAGACCAAGAAACTGGAAATGGAACAGAATGCCAGGAGACAAGAACTGGAACATGAATACCGCTTGAAAGAGTTAGAACTCAAGACACAAACTAAGGGTGAAATAGATGCAGCAGAAGGAAGTTCATCTTCACCTGGGGCAACCCACATGATTGGACAGGGTTACCATGCCATGAAGTTTCCCTTGGCGGTCTTTGATGAAAGTAAAGAGAAGATATACCAGTTTTTGGATCGGTTCGAGGCTATGGCAGTCGCTATGGGAATGGATAGAAGCCGATGGGCTCTTAAATTATCCCAGGCTTTACGTGGTCCAGGGTACGAGGTCTACACACGCCTACCACCAGGACATGAAAATCAGTACGAGGAATTGAAAGCCGCTTTGATGAAACATTATGAAGTCACCGCACAAACGTATCGGAAGAAGTTTAGATCGTCTAGACGAGAGCCGGGAGAACTATTCGCCGCCTACAGTCTGAGGCTGAAATCCTATCTCCAGAAATGGATGGACTTGGCAGAATTCAAGAGGGATTATGAGAGTCTCGAAGAGATGATGGTGGTCGACCAGATGCGACAGCAAATGTCGAAACCTCTCAGAACCTTCTTGGGAGAACAAGGGGCGGAACGGATTGATGTTGTGAATAAGCTGGCGGAACGATTCGTAGAGGTACATGGGGAGGCTGCGGAACTCAGTATTCAAACCAAAGGTCAGGAGAAACAAGAGAAAAAGAAACCTAAAAACTGGGAAGGAGAAAAAGTGGAACCTTATATAAAGCACACAGAGGAGAGTTCAGAGAAGGTGAAGGAAGGAAACAAGAACACCTTGAATTCTCCAGCGAAACGACAGTGGTCTGAGAAGTGGTGTTCATTCTGCAAAGTGCCATCTCATAACACGAAGGACTGCAGATCGAAACCTAAAAGTTCTTACTTCGCAGCATGCAAAGTGATTCCTACGACGGTGATCACAGACAAGGCTGAGGTCGGCGAAGGAGAAAGGAACAAAAAGGACACACGGAAACCTAGGAAGGGAACATGGTGCACACCCTGCCAGTCGACAACACATAATACTGTGGACTGCAGATGCAAGGCAGAAGACGCCAATTGCATAACCAACCTCGAGGAATCACAAGAGGAAGGCAAGGAAACGGTCAAGGAGATGAAAGACACTCAGGACCAAGAGAGACCACCTGTGGTTGAACTGATTGAAGTCAATGGCCAGCAGGTTGTTTGTCTCTACGATACCGGTTTGGATGGGGAAGCGGTGGTGGACGCCAGCTTGGTAAGCCCAGACCAACTTACAGGGGAGACCATAGAGATACGGCCGGCAATGAGGAGTGCTGTTACCATGACGCTGCCAATCGCCAAGGTGGAGATTAAATCCAGGTACGTCATGGGCATTATTCCTGCGGCTGTATTAGCTGACTCCCTATTCCCAATGATCATTGGCACGAAATATGTCTTTTTGGGGATGCCCAAACAGCCAGCCCACAAGGGAACAGTCGTCAGTGGATCTCAAGGGAAGGAAAAAGAGGCAGAGACACTATGCGACAACTCAGGGATAGGAGAATTGCATACTGCCCAGAGGAAGGATACTACGTTGCGTCCTTGCTACAGGAAGCTGCAAAGAAGTGCTGAGCCACCAGAACGGGGACAGTACTTTCTGAAGAATCGACTACTCTATCGGAGAGCTGGGAGGGGAGATAACCTGCACGAGCAGTGGGTGGTTCCAGAGACCCACCGTCTTCACATTCTTCAGAGTGGACACATCATAGGCGTGAATCGATATGTTGTTGTTTGTCCATCAAGAATGATGATGACCATTCATTTCATCCAGTGGGGTTGAAGGTGTGGAGCCGTGGGTTCTAAGATGGCTGATAAGGCCTATTTTGGCTCGAAATGTTCTTTGACAATGTGGACAAAGAATGCTTGACGTATCTGGAGGAGGATTTCCTGCAGTGGTTTTTCTGTCCTGCCTTTTCTTCACAGCTCTTGCAGTCCTGGTTGCCTCACATATAACTGCACCTTTGCGCAATGATGCACGCCACGAATTTCGGTCCCTGGCTGCAGCCTCCCAGGTGTCATGATGAATTCCAAAAGCATTCAGTGAAATTTTCAGAGTGTCTTTAAAACGTTTCCTCTGGCCACCTTGGGAGCGTTTACCACAACGCAGTTCGCTGTAAAAAATTCGTTTAGGGAGCCTGTGATCTGGCATGCGAGTCAAGTGACCAGCCCAGCGAATCTGATTCTTCATCAGTAGAGTGTGGATACTAGGTATGGATGCTCTTTCTAGGATTTCAGTGTCTGGAATCTTGTCTTGCCATTTAATCTTCAGTAGCTTCCTTAGGCAGACTGTGTGGAAGTGGTTTAATTTCCTAGCGTGTCGCTGATAAACAGTCCAGGTTTCACAAGCATATAGCAGTGTGGGTAATACAACTGCTCTGTAGACTTTTAGCTTTGTTTGCAGGCTTATTCCAGTTCTGTCCCATACATTCTTGTACAGTCTGCCAAAGGCTGCACTGGCCTTGGAGATTCTTGCATTCACTTCGTCATCGATTGTGGCAGCTTGTGACACGGTGCTGCCAAGATAGGTAAATTTGTCTACAACACTTAGTCTATGATCATTCACTTTGATATTCGGCACAGTGTGATTATTCCCTGGAGCTGGCTGGTACATAACTACAGTCTTCTCCAAGTTGATATTGAGCCCAAAGTTGGCACAGGCATGTGAGAAAGCTGAAACATTATGTTGCATGTCCGCCTCTGAGTTGGCGTATAGAGCGCAATCATCAGCAAACAGGAGCTCTCTGACGGTGCCACTGTTAATTTTGGTTTTAGCTTTCAGCCTTCTGAGATTGAATAACTTTCCATCCATACGGTAGTTGATGTCTATTCCAATGTCGTCGTTCTCGAAGGCATTCATCAACATGGCTGAAAACATGAGGCTGAACAGTGTTGGTGCCAGGACACATCCTTGCTTCACTCCATTGGTGACAGGAAAGGGTTCAGACAGTTCACCATTTTCCTGTACTCTTGCCTGCATGCCGTCATGAAATAGCCGCACTATTTGGACAAACTTTCGTGGACAGCCATATTTTGCCATAATCTTCCACAGTCCTTCTCTGCTGACTGTATCAAAAGCCTTGGTAAGGTCAATGAAAGTGGAGAACATTTCGCAGTTCTGTTCCTGACATTTCTCTTGCAGCTGCCTTGCAGCGAAAATCATGTCAACAGTTCCACGTTCTTTTCTGAAGCCACATTGACTCTCAGGAAGAAGACCTTGATCGAGATGGGCTGTGAGGCGATTGAGAAGAATTCTGGCGAGTATCTTCCCTGCAATTGAAAGCAAGGAGATGCCTCGGTGGTTGTCACAGGATTGGCGGTTTCCTTTACGTTTGTAAAGGTGGACTATTGACGCGTCCTTAAAATCTTGTGGCATGGTCTCGTTCATCCATATGTTTGTGAAGACTCGGTGAAGCTGCTCTGTTAGGACCGGCCCACCTGCCTTGTATATCTCTGCTGGGATGGAGTCAGGACCAGGTGCCTTGCCGCTGGAGAGTTGCTGGATGGCTTTGTTTATTTCCACTATGGTTGGCAGGTCATCAAGAGTCTCATTGGTGGGAACTTGAGGAAGGCAATTGATGGTTTCATCATCGAAGAAGGAAGTTGCATTTAAGATTTGCTGAAATGCCTCTGCCCAGCGTTGGAGGATTTCTTTCTTATCGGTGACCACTGTTCCCCCGTCTGCACTGAGGAGGGGAACTATGCCTGGTGATGAAGGACCATAGACCGCTTTCAGTGAATCGTAGAAGTTTTTCATATCGTGTCTGTCAGCAAAGCCCTGAATTTCATCAGCTTTGCTGCTCAGCCAGGAGTCCCGCATGTGCCGAAGTTTCTGCTGCACTACTCTCTGAATGTTCTTGAACGCATCTTTTTTTTGATGTTGACTTTGGGTCATTCAAATGTGCCTTGAGGAGAAGATGTTTCTCGGCCAGCAATTGGTTGATGTCTTCGGAATTTTCATCAAACCAGTCTTTATGCTTTCGGGGGGCTGGACCCAGGATTTCCATAGCAGTGTTGTAAATCGTGTCCTTTAGGGCTCTCCATTCTGTTTCTGTATCCTGTTTTGCTTCAGCATTGGGCTTGAGGCGGTCTTCCAGCATATTTTCAAACGACTGCTGCATTTTCTTGCTGTTTAGGCGGGTGACATTTAGCTTTGTTTGCATTTTTGCCCCTTGAGGACGCCGTGGTGGCCTGATGTGGATGTTCATTTTCGAGACAATGAGACGATGGTCTGTCCAACATTCGGCACCACACATGGATTTTGTCACTCGAACGTCTTGTCTGTCACTCCTGACGATTACATAGTCAATGAGGTGCCAGTGTTTCGAGCGAGGGTGCATCCACGATGTCCTATTTCTCATGGGGAGACGGAAAATTGTGTTCGTAATCAGGAGATCATGTTCGGCACATGTCTGAAGGAGGCGGAGTCCATTGGTGTTACAATTTCCGACTCCATGCTTTCCAATAATGCCACTCCAAGAGGTGGCGTCCGTGCCTACTCTGGCATTGAAATCCCCAAGGAGTATAAGTTTGTCTCCTTTGGGAACAGATGTTAATACATTGTGCAGGTCCTCATAGAACTTATTCTTGACATCATCTTCGTTGGTCATAGTTGGTGCGTAGACACTCACAATGGTTGCGTGCTTCCTTCCATTCAGCAGAGGCAACTTCATGGTCATGAGCCTGTCGTTTACAGCCTTTGGAAATCCAGCTAATTTGCCGACCAGGGCCGACTTAATGGCAAATCCCACACCGGATTGGCGTCTTTCCTCGCTTTTCCTTCCACTCCAGAAAAATGTGTAGCCGGCACCAATTTCACAGATTTGGCCTTCTTCTGCAAGTCGTGTCTCGCTCAAGGCTGCAATGTCGATGTTGTACCTGCCCAGCTCTCTCCCAATCAGTGCTGTTCGTCTCTCTGGACCTGACGCACCGTCTCTGTCAAGTAGGGTGCGTACATTCCAAGTTCCAATTGTTAAGGGAATATGGTTTACTCTTTTAGCTTTGCTTGTTTTATCTTTCTTTGTATGTCGACCGCAGTTTAGGGTACCCACCAACCGCGGCTAGCTGGTTAGGTAGTGATGAAGCAGACAATGTTTAGGGCACCTTTTCTAGCCCCTTCCTCATGCTATGGAGGTGAGCAGTGTGTACCTATAGAGGGCTGCTCAGTCGCTCAGGGGGCTGCCGAATCCCACTGCTGCACCGGTCAGTAGAAGACGACCATATGGCCTGAGCCGCCTGTGTGCAGGTCTGCGACTACGGCTGCCAGCGTACCCACGCCTGCCGCTTTGCCGCTCGCCCATCGCCACAGGGCTTGAAGGTGATATGTGACGTTGGATGAAGAATGACTTGCGCGATGACTTGGATTAAAGTGAGGAAGAGTTGCGCAATTCGTCGACCTCACTCTCTCGCCTGAGTCCATCTGAGTCCAGTGGCAAGACAAGTCGAGACGATTGGAGACGAATACAGGTGCAGTGGATGACCAGGGCGCTCTACGTGCCTTGCCGTGCTCATTACGTTCCACAACGCTTTGCAGGTAAACGCCGTCTTGCCCGTTGAATCAGGAATGTCAGAGAAACATTGCAGCAAATTTCCGGGCCAAATTTAATTTTTTCTGGGCCCCCCGGAATTGGGAAAAACCGTCGGGGGGGGTTTGGGTTTTCCCGGGGGGCCCCGGGGGGTTTGGT
>JACEFZ010019237.1:0-14766 GCA_014155875.1 Cepaea nemoralis
TTAATCGGCATTGGGATGACACCACAACTTCATGGGTCTTTGCTAAAGGGAGCTCGCATATGACAACTCAAGTCTGAGAATGGAGGTGGAGGCGGTTACTGCAGCTTTCCACTGGTTGGAGAACAAATTGTATACGCATACCGTGATTGTGAATGATTCACAAAGCATGCTGACAAAGGTAAAGACCGTCATGCTTCATGCTGAATGGTAAACATCAATTCAGGTGTCGCGCTTTGTGAACATTCGCTGGATCTTTTATCCAGGATATTTTGGTGTGGTTGGAAATGAACAAGCAGACGAACTGGCTGGTGATGCATCATTTAGGGATGATTTAATGCATTATAAAGCAGGTGTGGTGAAGGTCCTCTGCATGGGCGTGAACAATGCAGACGAACAGTTAGACTATCATGGTGTAGAGAAAATGCAGCAGCAGGAGGTGGTCAGAAGATCTGGTAGACAGTCGTCATTCAAAGGTATAGAAAGACGGACATATAATCAGATTATAACGGGCACCATTAGTATTGGAACTATACGTTGACTGTTGAAGATGGTGACAGCGCTTATTGTAATGCCTCAAGTGCAATGATGTTGGTTCTTGTCTCAACTCAATTCAACTGTTATTTTATTTTCAGAGTTGAAACAAAAATTTCTCATATGTTCACAGTGAATTCGTCTTTCCTCAGAATTTAGTGTCACCTATGATTTTCTGTCCGATGGAGTTCTAATCAGTCTGCCAGGGACTCTCAAACTGATTAGAATATGGAATACATGGAATACTTATGACGACGAATTCGTTTCTGAACTAGACCATGCAACCTTGTCCGCGCCATGGAAGATGCTAACAACCAAAGTGCCCACACTGAGAGCTGAATATCATTTATCTGTGAGTTGTCCTTGCATGACAATGCACCTAATCTAGTCTTTTGTTCCATCCACAGCAGCGTAGTACCTCGGTAGTCATATGGAACGCTGTCCTGTGCTTTGAAATCACTTGCAGTTCCTTTCTGGTCTCTTTCTTATTACCCAATCCTACGTATTCGTATATTCTCCGTGTGTCTGTGTATCTATCCTTAACACTTTTGTTCACTGAATTCAAGAGGAATTATTTACTGAATGCTATTAGCAAGTTTTCTTAATCTGTTAGTGCCAAACATTTTACACCTGATTGTGCATTAATGGGGTTTACTCAATCCAAATATCACACGTATCTGTTCGTAGAAGCTCTAGATTTATTTTATATCCATCCATCCATCCATCATGTGCCATGGCGGTAAGCGTGGGCGGTCATGTTCTGCCATCTCACTCGATCACCAGAGTCGTGGATCAGCTCCGTGTTTCTGTCTCGACCATGCCACAAGGCCGAGCCATACAGGTACTTGCTTCTAGGTCTTCCCCTTGGTCTGTTCCCCTCGATCCCACCAGCCGCCACCAAGCTCCTCAAACCACCTCCTCTTACAACATGCCCAAAAAACTGTGACTGTCTACGTCTAACGTCTCCAACCAGCCTACGATCTTCATCCGTTTCCTGAAGGACTTGTTCATTGGTCTCTCTGGCTGTCCATGGCATTTCCTGCATCCTCCTCAGAAACTACATTTCTACAGCCACCAGACGCCCCTCAGCCCGACCGCTCACTGTCCAAGCCCCACATCCACAAAAAAGCACAGGCTCTATGTTTTATATTTTATTTTATATACAGGCTTTAAAAAAATAATTAAATTAATATTATTACAGTATTTTCTGTATATAGCTTGGGGGAAAAAAACTATTGTTATCAACCCCTTACACAATTTGGAATTTCAATGGTTTGGAGAAAACCCAAGAATCACCATGATAACTGTTATTTTTGTGTTGTCAATATTGTGGGAATTAATGGAAGGAATCACAAAATATGGAAATATTCATATTTAGATTCTGCTAGACGACCTGTTTCACACGGAGATGGCATACCATTTCCAATTTTTACTCAGATTTCGGATTCCCTGCTAGAAGATGAGATACCAATGGCATGTGGAACGACAAATGCTAGTGATAGTGATTTCGAAGATGATTTTGCAGATGCTCAACGATTCGACCAGCTTGAAATGAATGATCTAATCGGAGATCTATATCTCTCTAAGAAATCTACAGAACTTTTGGCTTCAAGATTGAAAGAAAAACATTACTGACAGTTGAACCAAAAGTTACAATTTAGCGTAGCAGAGAGCAAGGTTTTCTTCCATTCTTTTGTAAAGAAAACAACTTTGTGTTTTTTTTTACTAATGACGGAGGTCTTGTAAACGAAATGGTTGTAAGTTATTGTGGGATGTGGGATTTATTATATGCGAATATATTGTTACGTTGACTAAGGGATCTCTGAAGGGATTATTTTAGATTCTCACTCATTCCACCACTTGAGGTGATCATGGAATTCTACCATAAACACAAGAAGGAAAATACTTCACTTCTTTTTATAACTGTGTCTATGCGTACTTCTCCATTCCCATTCATTCATTCAGTAGCATGTCCTTTGCAGAACCTCGCTCCCATAACAACCTTCCGGAAAACATCTCGATCATAAGCAAGATGTCCCGCGACTGATACTCCCATCTGGAGATCATCCGCCACATCCTGTACCCGTCTTCTCTTTGGCCTTCCTCTTCCTCTCTTCCCAGGCATATACCCTTCCATTATTGTTCTCTCCAAACTTTCGTGACGTTTCAAGTAGACCAAAATATTTCAATTTTCTTTGTTTTATCGTCTTTAATAGCCAACCTTCTTCTGCAATATTCAACTCTTGAAGCATGGATGCATTTGTTCTTTTCTTTACCCAAGATATTCTTAGAACTCGTCTATAACATGTATATTTAAAGGCTTTTATGCGCTTTTCAGCTTGTTTAGTAAGTCTATTCCCACTAGATCACCATTTTTGTATTTTATATAGTGTTATATGGCATTGACTGTTTACAACATATAAAACAACCAATGTTAAACACACATCAAAAAACAATTGACGTAAACATTAACATTTGTGTTTCCACCTTGTCGTGGTGGGGGAGCTTGAGTTTCTCAATGACCCTGAGAGCTATGCCGGCGGTAGCGTAGCTACCAGCAGGGCCTCCCAAGCCGGACAGGTCAAAGGGTATAGAACAGACAGAGAGAAACACCCTGGTCCTCCAGGTTGGGGGTTGAAGCGTGGGGTTAACATCCCCACCTTTGTAAAAACCTTTCTTTGTTACGAAACAAATACATAAGCCTCGATATCGGACTGACTTATCTGGACAACGAACTTGGAACGTTGAAGGACTTTTGAGATTTGGAACATGGAATGTACGGACACTATATCGAGCTGGAGCGGCCGAAGAACTAACCCGGGAGCTGGTTGAATATCAAATGGATATAACAGCAATTCAAGAAATAAGGTGGCCAGGAGAGGGTACTTTAGAGCAAGATGGAATGATTATAATATATGGAGGAAACACCCAAAATAAACATGAATTAGGAACATGATTTGTCATTAAAAAGAGTTATGGGGGAACGTTTTAAACTTTAAAGCTTTTAATGACAGGATTAGTAAATTACGAATAAAAGGTAAATGGAAAAATATAACGATGATTAATGTACATGCACCTACTGAAGAGAGAAAGAAGATTATATTAAAGAAGACTTTTATAATGATCTGGAAGATGTCATAGAAGAAACCCCCAAACAGGACATCCTGACTGTGCTGGGAGACTTCAATGCAAAAATAGGTAGAGAGCAAACTAATAAAAAAGTGGCCGGTATGGAAAGCCTACATACAACTTCAAATGATAATGGATGGAGAGTCATTAACTTGGCAGAAGCCAAAGGACTGCAGATTAGCAGTACCAGACTACAAAGAAAGGATATACACAAACAAACTTGGAAATCATATGACAAGAGAACCTATAATCAAATAGATCACATTTTAATTAACAACAGAAATGCATCAAACATACAGCAAGTCAGAAGTTATAGAGGAGCTGAGTGCCACAGTGACCACTTCCTCGTTGGAGCAAAATTTAAAATAAAACTTAATGAGAGCTTTCTATACTAAATTACAAAGATTACACCCAACATATAACAGAGAAAAACTACAAGACATTACAGTCAAAGAGAAATTTACAGATGAAATAAAGTGTAAACTTGAATCTCTGCAAAACTCTTTGGAGGAAAGCGTTGACCAAACTTGGTTGAACATCAAGAATACAATTCAATCTACCGCAGTGTTAACCACGCATAGAAAGAACAGATGGTTCAATCAAAAATGTGAAGAAGCAGTCACTAGGAAGAAGAATGCCAGACATGTATGGTTAAATGACATCAATAACATCCAAAAGGAAGAGCATTATAGAAATGAATGTAAAGAGGCTACAAAAATAGTCAGACAGCAGAAGCGAGAATATATGAGTAATATAATCAAAGATATGGAAACTAATCACCAGAAAAATGAATCCAGAAATTTTTTTTAAGGAACTGAAGTCAATGAAACGAGGGCACCAACAAATCACATATGGTTTAAAAGACAAAAATGGGAATATGATAAATACCAATGAGGAAATGTGCAACACATGGAAATAATATTTTATTGAATTACTAAATTGTGTAGCTCCAAGTAACATTTTCCCACAGGAAGAGGTTCTACCATGCGAACCACAAATTGAAGAACCTACATTTGAAGAAATCCTATATGTAATCACACGACTTAAAAACAATAAGGCAACTGGGATTGATGGAATTGCTGCTGAATTTATAAAGGCAGGTGGTCATGCATTACATCTAAAGCTATACGAACTAATAATAAAAATCTGGAGGACAGAAGAAATTACCCCATGACTGGAAAGAGTCATTATTGATACCTATCTTTAAGAAAGGAGACAAGTTCCAATGTGGAAATTATAGAGGAATATCACTACTGTCCACAAGCTGTAAGATACTATCCGCAGTATTACTAAATAGTTAGTTAGTCTTTCCTCTTGAGCCTAAGGCGGCGCATAGGGCAGAAGTCCTGTCTCTCCATGCTTGGCGGTTCGCTGCTACCTGTTGTAGATCTTGGATATTTACTTGGCCATTGAATGAGCCTTCTCTAATGATGGTTCTACGCAGGGTCTCTCTAGGTCTTCCCCGTTTTCTTTTCCCTACTGGTGACCATATGAGGGCTTGGTAGGGGAGTCTTGACTTGTCCATTCTGAGTACATGGCCGATGTAGTTCCAACGGCGTCTTCTTATGAAATTGGATACTGTATCTTGCTTAGTCTCTTGTCTTATTTGCGAATTGGTTCTGAAGTCTGTCCAGTGGATGTTTAGAAGTCTTCTAAGACATTTGTTCTCAAAATTGTCTAATTTTTTATCTAAAGCTACCGTTGATTTCCAACTTTCACATCTATACGTTAACACTGGAATCACACAAGAGTTGAAGATTTTAAGTTTTGTGTGTTTGCTGAGTGTCTTTGACTTCCAGATGTTTGACAGCTTATTGAAGGCACTAGATGCCAGTGCGATTCTAGATGATATTTCTGGTGTTGAGTCCCCTGTAGATGTCATTTTGCTTCCTAGGTATGTAAAGCTGTTGACTTTTTCAAGAACGTAGCTGTTCAATTTGGTGTCATCTGAACTGTTGGTAAGATCAATAGTCTTTGTTTTTGTGGTGTTAATTTAGGAGACCAATTTGCCCTGAAACATTTTGGAGGTGGTTTATTTTCTCTTGGGCATCCGGGTGTGTTGAACTCAAAAGCACTATGTCGTCGGCAAAGTCCAGGTCTTCTAGAATTTTGTCAACCCAATGGATACCCATATTTGTGTTGTTTGTGCATTTGCGCATGACCCAGTCGATAGCTATTCCAAAAAGCATCGGTGATAAGACACAACCCTGTTTCACTCCTGTTTCGACTGAGAACCAGTCAGAGTTGCCTGTTTCTGTTCTTACGCAGCAACGTGTTTCTTTGTAGAAAGATTTTATGACGTTGGTATATTTGGTAGGAAAACCATAGATGTTAAGTAGATTCCAAAGTGAAGGACGGTGGATACTGTCGAAGGCTTTTTGAAAGTCAACAAAGTTGGTGATTAATTTCGACTGGAATTCTACGGAGTCTTCAGTGATTATTCTGAGGGTGAAAATGTGGTCTATGCATGACCATTTTGGTCTGAAGCCTGCTTGTTCTTCTCTGAGTCTTTCATCTATCGCCTTTTTCAATCTCTCAAGTAACATGCTACAAAAAAGTTTTCCTGGTACTGACAATAGAGTGATACCACGCCAATTATTGCAATCAGACATATCGCCCTTTTTTGGCAGTTTGAAAATTACACCATCTTTCCACTGTTGTGGTGGGGATTCGCTTTGCCAGATTTCATTGATCAGCTGTAACAAACGGTGGAAGGTGTTCTCATCTGCTGCTTTGAGCATGTCTCCTGAGATTTCATCTTCACCAACAGCTTTGTTGTTCTTCAATTTTTGTAATGGCTGCTTACTAAATAGACTAAAACCATATTCAGAAGACATATTAGGTGACTAACAGGCGGGTTTTAGACAAAACAGATCAACAATAGATCAGATATTTATCTTACGACAAATAGCCGAGAAACATTGGGAATATAAAAGAGATCTCCATAACATTTTTGTGGATTTTAAAAAGGCTTATGATAGTGTCCATAGGAATAGTCTATGGAATGCTATGCAGGAATTTGGAATACCAAGGAAGTTAATCATAATGACCAGACTATGCATGGAAGATACTTATAATATAGTAACATATAAAGGCAGGAAATCAGACCCCTTCCAAATAACATCGGGCTTGAAACAGGGTGATGCACTATCGCCGCTACTCTTCAATCTGGCTCTAGAGAAAGTTGTAAGGAAGGTAACGGAGGAATGTGATATTGGAGGAACATCCAAGCTGCTTGGTTATGCAGATGATATAGATATTATAGGGCAAAGTGAACAAAAGACATTGGAAATATTGACTCACTTAAAGGAAAAAGCCCAACAGATGGGCTGGTTATCAACCAAGATAAGACAGAATATATGGTAATTTCAAGAGACGGAATGGCTAAAAACTCTGGCCACATACAAATAGATAATATGACCATTAAAAGAACGGAAACATACAAATACCTGGGTACAATCTTCAACTGCTCCAACATCATAAGGGAAGAAATACAAACTAGAATCAACTCTGGAAATAAGATATACTATGCACTACAACATCTACTAAAATCAAATGCGCTATCTCGTAACACCAAAATCACAATATACAAAACACTGATCAGACCAGTTGTGCTGTATGGCTCTGAAACCTGGAGTACAACGAAAGGAGACGAAGCCTTGTTACAAACCTTTGAGAACAAAATTTTAAGACGCATCTTTGGACCCATTAGTGATACACAAAGTGGAGAGTGGAAAAGAAGAAGTAACAAAGACATTTATGATCTGTTTAAGTCCCCGCTAATCACTGGTATCATGAAGGCTAATAGACTACAATGGCTGGGGCATATAGAAAGAATGGAAGATAATAGGGAAACAAAACTCGCTTACACTCAGGAAATAAATGACCGTAGACCCCGAGGTAGACCAAGAAGGCGGTGGAGAGATAATACATGTACAGACCTACAAGCACTTGGAATCAACGACTGGCAAGAGAAGGTCCACCAGAGAGACGAATGGAGACGGATTGTATTTGCAGCAAAGAACCTCAATGGCTCGGAACGCTGAAGAAGAAGAAGAAGAAGAAGAAGAAGAAGAAGAAGAAGAAGAAGAAGAAGAAGAAGAAGAAGAAGAAGAAGAAGAAGAAGAAGAAGAAGAAGAAGATTAACATTTGTACAAACAGTTCAGGCATTAAATCAAGATCTGATTAGACATATAAGTGTAATTGTCCCATTGAATTTCCAGAACAGGCATGGGATGATATGCAATATCATAAACGCATTAAAGTGTGATAACCCCATTGTTCCAAAAATCTATGCTTTTACACCCCTACACTAGTTGGTAGCATCTGGGAGTATATCTAGAATTGGTCTGCTGCAGGCAAGGAATTTACTAAGAATAAATCCAGCACACAAACTGTGAGTCGCAGACAGTCGGATGATTCTTCTGCTGCCGGTATATCAACCTTTACTCCCCTAATTTCTTTCAGTGTCTTTAAGTTGGCATTCAATTGGTATGCAGGGCTAGGACCTTGTGTTGACATTGCTTCTATCATGGTCTTTCAGTGTCTTCCCATTGGTGTTCATATCTAAGACCTGGTGTTGATTTTGCCGCTGTATGACTAGTAGTCGAAGGGTTATTCATTGTTGAATATGAAACTGGGAATCCAACAAGCAGTTGAAGAGTTATTACTGCTGTTAGTTTTTCAATCTGGACTGTCCCGTGTTTCGTTGACCTTGCTGATTGATGGTGCTTCAGGCGATACCTCCCAGAAGTAAAGCAGACGATACGCTGGTTTTGGTTACACTGTATATCCGTTACCTTGATAGACATTTAGATATAGAAGTCCGTCCTGGATATCCTGACAGAAGTAGGACTTTATCAATCGCGTTGTCATTCATCCTCGAACATGTCTTTTGCTGGCTAAGGCAGCTAATAAGTGCAGCAGTCAACATTTAGTTGTTAGGTCCAGGCGATATGTATAGGACAGTTTGTCCTGTATCACTTACTACAGGCTGTTTACACAGGATCCTGTTTGGTGATACTTTCAAAAACCACCACCTGCCTTTCCAAAGCTAGGAATGAAAAAAGCATACAATGCCAAGCATTTATGCACTTGGTGGTGTTGTAACATGTTCACATCGCAAATACAAACAACAAAAAGGGAAGGCGTTAAGAAAGTCTTTCCAATTTTCCTTGTCCCTCGTTGCTTGTTGTAGAGTTATCCTAGCTCTAAATGTGAGTAAGGTATCGTCTCACTCTGTATTCTTGTCTGAGGTTGTTATTGGGACTTTTCTAATGAGTGAGGGCCATCCTTTCCTTCCAAACACTTTGATATTGCATCTGTCATAACTTGACCAGAATCTCTAAACATCGGCCGTATATTCCAGAATTCCTCGTCTCTTTCTACAGCTGTAATCAGCATTAGGCCACGGGCCATCAACCATACTAATCACATTCTCTTCTTGTGTACTGACCTACACAAGGGCTTTTTTACATCATGTCTCCACTGGTTAACATAAAAATGTATATTCTAGCATTAAAAAATAGCAATCCTGACCCGAATACATAATTCTCATAACGTTGAAAAAAGAAAAAAAAACATATGAATCCCTTATACATTATCAATAATAATCATAAAGATAATCATAATGCAGAGGCCATTTTTGAGATTTCCTCTCATTCTTCATCACATAAGACCAGAATAGATATTATTCTTCCCACTTGCCTATAGAAGCATGAGGTTAGTGAACGCTGTTATATATATATATATATATATATATATATATATATATATATATATACAACAAATTGCTGCTTGTGTAAGAAGTGTTCTTATCTTTGGAATACTTTTGCAACTTGGTAATCATTCTGAACGTTGTTGGCAATTTCTTAACATAATATTCGCCTACGCGCTGACATCCATGATGCTGTGCGGACTGAAAGTACGTCCTGAGAGAGCCTTTATATATATATATATATATATATATATATATATATATATATATATATATATATATATATATATATATATATATATATATATATATATATATATCATGCATTTTCTTTCTTTCTTACTTTCTTTGTTTCTTGAGATTTTACTTCTCATTCATGGCATTTCCCTAGCAATATTTATGAAAGGATTACATGTCCATCACACATAATTGTGTGGTTACTAATATGTAAACAAGAAGATTGTACCGAAAATGGCACGATAGCTCAAGTTACAGATTAGCAGACTTATTTCTCCACCATGAACTAGTGTTCATAAGATGCGTTAATAAAATATTCTTCCGCATGGAGAGAACATTCTTGAAATTTTCTTAGAGTTTCCTACTCTACATCACATATAATATTTGCATATCAGTGGCGTGCAGAGTTTCTTTGATGCCCGGGGCCAACCCCTTGATTGGATGCCCCTAAATTGTTCTTTACCTCATTAATTCCTCCTCCCCTTCGACTGCACTGTGCTGCCCCCTCTCCCTAATTGGATGCCCCCCCTCCCGGCTGGATGCCCGGGGCCGTCGCACCCCCGCACCCTCCTCTGCACGCCACTGTTGCAGATTTATAGGCATTGATAGTGAGATAGTTTCACTATGCATATAGTAATCTAAACATAGGAATTTCAAACTGTCAGCACAGAAAAATTGACAGTGAGGCAACTTGGTCGCTGAGTAGAAAACTAATCATTCAGGCAATCGATCAAGTCCTCGTTAACAAGAATAGTTTGATTTTGAAAATTCTAACAATTCTTATTAAACACAATGATATATGTACCTTATCAAAAGACATGATTACACATTCATAATGCATTTAAACTTACCTAGCTCCAGAGAGTGAAATTATTTTAGGCTATTATTGCCCTCTCCCACGCGGAGGCTTAACTTGTGTGTCCTTTGTTCTCACTGAACAAAAATGTCTACTACCCTTTGTTAAATCTAGCGCAGGTCTTTCCGGGTACTCAACCAATCACTGGCTTTGATTTAAACCGGGGCGGCATAAATTATGACTCACTCAGGTTACGTTTTGCCCCGTTTTTCTCCCATCAAATTATGGTACATAACGATTCAATACTAGGGAATTGTAGAGACGTTTTAATATACTACAGTTATACACCAGATAGAAGAAGTTTGAAAGGTGTTCTCTCACACAATGGTAACAAATATTGCTCAATTCGAATTGCTCATTCTACTACAGTGAAGGACGAGTATGCTACAATAAGCACAGTTCTGGAACAAAATTGAAGTATTTAGAATATAACTAAATGGTTTGTGCAGATCTTACAATGATGAACTTCTTGCTTGGCCAGCAAAGGGTTTTCACCAAATATCCATGCTTTATATGTTTGTGGGATAGCAGGGCAAAATATGCGCACAGGGAAAAGAAAAGTGGCTGTTGATGAATGAATTTAGAGTTGGAAAAGAAATTATTGACAAGTTTCTTATTGATCGAAAAAACGTTTTACTGCCTCCATTACATACAAAGCTTAGTTGATGAAGCAGTTTGTTAAGGCAATAAACAAAGATGGTACCTGATTAAATTATTTATGCAGACAGTTTTCGGAATTGAGCATAGACACACTAAAAGCTGTAATTTTTGATGGACCTCAAATTAGAAAGTTAATAAAGATCCAAATTGCCTTGATTCGATAACTTTAAAGCAAACAATTATTCAAAATTAGTTGAAAACATGCTGTCGAGTTTTTCTAATCTTGGATTCAGCATGAGCATAAAACTGCATAACCTCCATAACCATTTACATGTCTTTCCCGAGAATCTTGGCGACTTTAGTGAGGATATATAAAAACAATGGAAGAGAGATGCCACAGAGCAGGTGCCGGAGTACGTCATAGAAAAGATGTGAAGAAGTCTAAAAGACAAAAGTGCAGACAAAACTAAGGGACACAAGTTGACAACGGGAAACGTCACGCCGACGTAATCTTGACAACAAAAACAGACGTTGTGGGGTTAGCAAGAGGAAATGGTCGTGCGTTGGAATTCTTGAACAAATTGGTGTGGCTATCGAATGGTTGGCAATATCGCAGTGGCTATCAAGTTAAGAACAGCTAGAAGAATATCACCGAAGATTAGTAACGCCATGGACCAAGAACAACGGGCAGAACCTAGACAGGATCGGATGAATGTGACGGCAAAGACGGCCGGCGTGAACGAACGAAGGAGAAGTATAGAAGAAGTAACAACAGTGGCGAACTTATAACAGGTTTGAGTAATTCATCTTAGTGTACATGTGTGTTAGATGCCTTCCTGGCAATAACAGGTCTTCTAATGGTACCGTAGAAGATGTTTATTGTAACTAAAACTATGTCAACTGCCAGATTAAAGCAGTGTTCGCTTTGTGAACTCAGAGCTTGCTTCATCGTTTAAAGTTCACCGTTGGTTTCATTGACTGTTATCTTCACTCCGTTATAGTGAGCTAATGCCTACTGTTAGGTTCAATAATAATATACATGGCAAAGCAGAATGTAGACGGACTTACAGCTTGGCAAGAGATACCAGGGGTTTTGGGATGCCCAAATGATGGCAGATTAATATTGGACCCGTAAGCATGACTTCCAAGGCATATCACATTACAGGAAGTAATCGAAAAACAGCTTTTTGTGTGTTGACTACAGATAAAAATGCCACCAATAAAGTTTTAATACATTTTTGGAGTTTGATATTCATTCATTCATTCATTCATTCATTCATTCATTTATTCATTCAGTAGCATGTCCTTTGCAGAACCTCGCTCCCATAACAACCTTCCGGAAAACCTCGCGATCATAAGAAAGATGATCCGCGTCCGATACACCCATCCGGAGATCATCCATCACATCCTGCACGCATCTTCTCTTTGGCCTTCCTCTTCCTCTCTTCCCAGACATATACCCCTCCATTATTGTTCTCTCCAAACTTTCGTGACGTTTCAAGTGACCAAAATATTTCAATTTTCTTTTGACATATGCCTTCTTCATTGACAGTGAAAAGAGTGACCTGGTAGCCGGGCTACGAGAAAAACAACCAGCCCTCAGAAATAATGGTGAGGGTGGGTACAGACCCCCCAGGATGGATGGGGTGAGAGACAGTTTTAGTTTTGTGTGAAGTCAGGGGACTTGAGGGGGAGTTGAAGCGGAGACCGACTGAGGGTCGGATCGTTTTTGGAGAGTGGAGGATTTTGGACTCCGAGCTGGTCGGGGAGTGAGTTAGAGATCTCCGTCCGGTGTGGTACTGGGGAGGTCCAGCCGTGGATAGTAGCTCGATACCCAGTGTGTGGGTTGTATTGTGTGAGGTCCAACCGAAGATAGTAGCTCGAGACCCAGTGTGTGGGTTGTATTATGTGAGGTCCAGCCGGGGATAGTAGCTGGATAACTGTCGTGTAAATTGGAGATTAATAAGGCCCTGAGAAGGCAGTGATGTGTGCGTGTTAAGTTGTGGGGAGGATATATATATTATGTGGATTATATTGTTTTCTGGATATGGAAATATGTTACGTGTGCCCGTGTTCCTTCTGCATTAAAAGATTATGTGCGCCAACTCAATCTTGTTCACTGACTGGCGGATGTGTACTGTGGGAGTGAGTTATAGTGTGAGACAGGAGGCTAGCTCAATTTACACTCCGTAACGACATACAAGGAGCATTGTAACCTAGACAACGACCATCTCACTCGGTTATCATTAAGAACATCGTGAGATCTTTGTTTTATCGTTTTTAATACCCAACCCTCTTCAATATTCAGCTCTTGAAGTATGGATGCATTTATTCTTTTCTTTACCCAAGATAATCTTAGAACTCGTCTATGACATTTTCATTCAAAGCATTTATGCGCTGTTCAGCTTGTTTAGTAAGTGTCCAGGTCTCACAGGCGTATGTTGCAATGGGAAAGATGCATGATCTTAAAAATCTAATTTTTGTAGTCCTCTCTGTCCCACTCCATAATTTGAAGAGCAATTGATAGTCACAGTTTATTTTCTTTCATTGTGTCACCGTTGTTGGTAATCAATGACCCAAGTTATTCAAAATGTTCCACCACCTCCAGTCTTTCCTCATTATCATATATTTGTTTTATATAAAGACAATAAATGCACAGAGAATGCAGATTACAGACAATATGCCACTGTTGGCACCTAGCTCTAAGTTTGTACATAACAGTTGCCCTACTAAGAAGGTCATTCTTAGTTATCTCAAAAAGTAGCGCTGATATACAAAAATCTGATTCCATTTTTGGAATCAGGAACATACATTTACCCAAGAACAGTTATCAATGACCCATGTTATTCAAAATGTTCCACCACCTCCAGTCTTTCCTCATTATCATATATTTGTTTTATATAAAGACAATAAATGCACAGAGAATGCAGATTACAGACAATATGCCACTGTTGGCACCTAGCTCTAAGTTTGTACATAACAGTTGCCCTACTAAGAAGGTCATTCTTAGTTATCTCAAAAAGTAGCGCTGATATACAAAAATCTGATTCCATTTTTGGAATCAGGAACATACATTTACCCAAGAACAGTTATAAAACTTAAGGCACCAAGATGTGTGTAGGCCAGTGTAACATTGTTTTCTTAGAGTCACGTGGTGTGTCAGCAAATCTTGTTGGTGGGTATATTGAACGTTGATAGAGCACGCTGGCATAAACGTCTATGACTGGTTGAACACTATAGTTGTCAATGTCAGGTCTTGACAGTATGAGACAACACGGAACAATGTATGTATGTATATATAAGAGCTTGACAAATACATTGCAAATAGTTCACAACACACACATACTCACAAACATATAAACACACACGTGCGCGCGCACACACCCATATACATGCACTCACACACACACACACATATATATATATATCTTCTTCTTCTTCAGCGTTCCGAGCCATTGAGGTTCTTTGCTGCAGGTACAATCCGTCTCCATTCGTCTCTCTGGTTGACCTTCTCTTGCCAGTCGTTATCAGTTATCAGTTAGTTATCAGTTATCAGTTGGGGTATCTTCATTGCACTCCGGACATAGATCCCCCCCCCCAACAAATGCATCAGCTTCCGGTGGCTAATAGTGCCAGTTCTGTGTTGGTTGACGAGGCGCTTTGTTTTCCCGATGTACCTCTCGCGTCTGGCTGTGCC